>JBAMIE010125967.1:0-16046 GCA_037177295.1 Kaempferia parviflora | reverse complement strand
AGAGAAAATCTTCCTCACTTCAGTTGTTTTCTGTTTTATGTTTGAATGAAATTTCACAAGATCAAAAATGGTATCATAGTTGCATAAACTCCTCAGTCAATCCCTTGCCAAGTTCAAGAGTGCCGTAAGGCTACTTTTGAGTTTGGAATCAGATCTCAAAATATCTTGATAATTAAGATTGATTTGCAGGTCGCCCTGGAATATTCAACCAGAGGGACAGAGCTAAGTGGGATGCTTGGAAGGCAGTTGAAAGTTTGAGCTACTCTCAAAATTAAATCTTTCTTCACTAAATCAATGTTTTGGATGCTTATTTTCTAGCTTCTTCTTACCTGCAGGCAAATCCCAGGAGGAAGCTATGAGCGACTACATTGCCAAGATCAAGCAATTGCTGGAAGAGGCTGCAGCAGCCGAATAAAACTCTGTTTGAGTGGTATGATCTGCTGCCGTAGTGATTGGTCATCTTATTAGCCTTCGCTTGCATCCACCAAATAAATAGTGTTTAGTGTTGTTTCTCTTTTGTAGCCTGGCTTTGAGCTCACAATCTGTTTCTGAAATCTGTATCAAACCTGGCATTGTTTACAATTCAATGCAAACTTTCAATATGATTAGAAACGTGATAAGGACCTAAAGCGTGAGCCTGTTGAACATATGCCTCAATGTGTTGTGGATAGTTTTAACAAAACATAATATAAAGTATAAATGAGAATGCTAAGTTGATATTTTCTTATGCTCAATATAAGATTCATGGGCATCATGCCACAAAATTTAGGAAACATGTGCCTGTGGTAGAATTGATCGAAGATGGGGATCAATTTGAATCACTGAAAGTGTTACACCATTTTCAAAATAAATCTTATGTCAAACACAGTATCGTATTTTTGCCATTGCAATCTTGGAAACAGAACAAAGGTGAAGGAGAAAAGCAAGAGCATAGCTTACAACAAATCATACACTTTAGAAGTAGTTTACACAACACATAATAGACGCCTCAAGAGACAGGTGAAATAGAGACGACACAAGTCGCAAAGTTCCTCATAGCAAGCAGCCACAGTTCAGCAACCATGATCCGCGACACTGGCAGTTGCCTCTTCAAAGGAATCAAGTTTCTTGGCTGCGCCCTTTTCCAGTAAGTAGTGTCTCTCGGTTTCTGGCATTGCCAACATGATGGCACGCAGCCGGGAATTCATTTCATCGACCTTTTCAATCAAAGCGTCGTTGGTGAACATGCCACTCAAGACGCATGTAATTGTTCTCCAGCTTTCCAGTATTGGTAAGACTATGATTACCACGGAGGCAATAGAACCCCAGGCGACGGCAACGATTGCCCAAAATGTGAAGTAACCCAAGCTGAACTTTCCTAGACAAGATAGAAATACATTGAACAGACGATATAATTAGATCAAATAGATTTTCAACACGAATGACAAGTACTTCGTGTTCATTGTAAAGGATTCGTGTTCTTTTTGGCATTCATTTTGCATTTTGTAAAGGGACGAAAAGTTCCTTTCAGGTCATGAGCATGTATCATTGCGAATTGTAGGGTTCCTTTTCGTCAAAAAAAAAAATGAAAGAAAGAGTGTTGCAAGGTAACAATGATAAATTAGACATCTAAAAACTGGGTTGCAAAGTTTCATCAACGAACTGTAGTACAAAGGAAGAAGCATCAGGAAAATATCTCAACATTTCAGGAACAGTCTGGGAATGCATTTATCTGACAGGAATTCACAAGACTGCATTGATACTTAAATAATGAAATTTTTTCAAGTAAATGATATCATAGATGAGTTTTGGCTTCTTCACGAATACTAATCGACCAAGAAAAGTCATGATGGAAAAAAGAGTAGCAATCTTACTTGCTGGAAGTGAAAGAGCTGGCCAAAGTATCACGATGATCGCCGTAAAAGCTGCACCCCATTTCACAATCCAAACTTTTGCTCTCAAAAGTTTTTCCTCCTCGAACTCTCCATCTGGCAAATCAGTTTTTACTTTCTCAACCAGTGTTATTTTCTTTGTAGTTCCCCAGTCATAATCCTGGGGCCACAAGATGCTACAAACAGCATGAACAAGTCCTCCCGTTAATATTGCTACAAGGTTGCCGGAGAGCATGGGAGCATTCCGACCGGTGGTGTCAAGGTTCACACGGCCATACTCTATGCTTGTCACAGCTAACCAAGTTACTATTCCTAAGATACAACCCGAAATTGTTCCGAGTATTGCACCAAATGCATTTGCCTTTCTCCATAGAAGCATAAAAGCTATAGGCATGACTGCTGAGCCAATAATTACTCCCATGGCAAGATACATCCAACCAAGAGAAACTCCAGCCTTGTTCAAAATCACAGCTAAAACACCCATGAAACATCCAAAAGCAAGGACCACTACTCTGGACACTTTGAGAATCTGCTTCCCGGTGGCATCAGGATTTATGTAAGTTCGGTAAATATCGTATGTGCATAAAGAAGAAACTGCTACTAACTCTGCTGAGCCAGCAGAAGTCACAGCCCTGCAACATGTGTTGATGTTTTTTAAAGTATCTCTATATTAACCATCAATCAACAGTTCATGGTTGGTCAGTTAAGCTACCTATAGCAGATATTTCATTTTAAACTAACATAAAAAAATAAATACAGACTTTACTAAAATGATTAATGGTTGGTCAGTAATGATCATTGTTCATTGTTGACAATTTCGTTTAGCTACATTGTGTTGCATGATATTTAGTGAGAAAGAAGTATTGATTAGTTTATTTCCTATCGATAATAGTGGTTTTCAATTGAAACATAACAAGTGCTAAAATTTATTGTAAATTGTAAGAATTATATTTAGTGCACAGTCTCCATAAATATAGGTTTCCTTTACATTTTTTTTTTTATAATTTTAATACTAATATTGTTTTTATAGTTTCATTTCCTATGAATCATGCTTTATATTTTACTTCTATGAATTTGTATTGAAACTAGTACAAAACAATCTGAAATCCTTGACATCTTCAAAAATCTAAAACCCTGAAACTTGAACTGAACTGAATTGGAAATTTTAGATGTATGTTTTTTTTAGGTACAGATGTCTAGAACCAGCATCAACTTGCAAATATTTGATAATTAAGAACACTAAACGAAAGTTCAGAACTTACATAAATAACATAGTAAGGAGGAGGACAGATCCTGATTTCCCCATCAAGGCAATTGCTGTGGCGGCAGGTACAAGGCCTTTCCCAGCTTCAGTTTCTGTTAATGGAAGATCAAGAGCCAATGCGCCTAAACCTAATGAAGTCGCCAAAGAAAATGGTACAGCAAACCAGACAAGCCCACCCAACAAATATCCTTTGTGGGTAGATGATGGCCTTGCAGCTATGGCACTCATCCAATATCCCTGTAGAAGGATAGAAAAATTGGTGCTTTCAGCCATATTTTTGTTATGTTTTGACATCTTATCCAAGAGAACTAGATCATCAATAATATTAATGATACTCAAAACACAAAACTGTATGACTTGAATCAAGGAACTAGCAATTACAAAACATCACCAAAAGAAATTGTGTAATAAGAACTAATATTTTCAACAAAAAAATCCAATTGAATTGAGAAATTTGTTTATATATGGAATGAAACAATCTGTGCAGTTTAGCATATACCTACATAATACATATAGTATTTCTAACTTAGGCAGTTAATTTGAGGTTTATCAAATTCCTGCTACAGCACGGTAAAGCAAGAAGTAATCTTACACTTTACAAAAGAGATTGCTTTCTACCATTCGAGTTTTAGTCAGCCAAATGTCTACCTAAGTGGTTTACACCCAAAGATTTTTTGAGTCATCGACATTTATGTACTACTAACCATTTTATTTTTTTTCATAAAAATATTAAAAATCCAAATGTAATTTAGGGTACATAAGGCGTCTAGATTTTAATCTCTACTTAGAAAACTAAATAGTGGACTTCCCACGCAGTGAGAATCGTCTTGTCCCAATTCATATTCTTATTAATTCAAAAGTCCTGATTTTGTTAATACTTATCAACTTCTGCATAACTAGGATAGTAGGATTGGGAAAGCCAGTTATGATCAATGTGGTAAAATAAAGTTGACAAATACAGAGAATAAAGATCTAAAGAGGATTAACATCAACAATGCATGTAAAAAGAGCAAGCAAAATGAATGGATTATATAGCAGAAATGTTTTACAATATTACTTACATTGTCTACAAACACTGTGCCGAAGTTTCCAACAATGTTGATGATTCCAAAAACAAGGCCATCTGAACTTAACATGGTCAAGTATGTTCCTTTGTAGTTCCCACTTACAGGTCCACAAGCTTGACCCTTATGAGAAATTGGCTCCTGGCATACCCTTGATTTGCTAGCAACCTCAATAAGATGGTTGTATACAGTTTTTGGGCTACCAAGATGACTACTCGCTGTATAGACTAAGTAAACAAATATCACCAAGACAACATGCACTGCATACATGAGGTTAAAGATAGTGAGCATTGCGATAAACAAAATCACATGTTCCGAAGTGTAACATGGCTCATTTAAGAAAAAGATGAAAGCACTTCCAGTTTTAGACAGCAACAAAATCAACAAATGATATTAATTAACTATTTGGAGTTGGGTACATGGACCTTCTCCTGCTATTGAACAAATTTCCAGATTAAGATATACTAAGAAAAAAAGCTACATCACAAGTACTTGCAGATTTTCAGAATATATATACATGTAGCATCAGGAAAACAATCAGAGGTAAAAACTTCTTATATACCAAGAAAGCAAAATGACAAAGTTGATATGGTCAAACACAAAAGACCAGGCAGCAAAATTTACTTATTAAAAAACAAAAACAACATGGTCATGTCAGTCATAACAATCAAATCCAATTGATGGTGATATGTGGTGATTTAGTATTTAGGAAGTCTAAGTAATAAAATGTGAAGATCATGAATTTTCTAAATAAGAGAATTGATTCATTGATTTGAAGGTGCAAACAATATGATCATACCTTGTGGTTACTTGAGTTATATTTGAGTTATATTAGCGCACAAGCTTGAGAGTGCAAGAATTTACTCGTGGTCTCACTTAGATTGAGTTATTGTAGTAGGTTTAGTTATATCTTCAATTAGGGACAACAACATAATTTACTTCACTTAAAGAACATCTTGTAGAGTCATGACATGTAGTGAAATGCAGATATGAGATATAAGGAGACTTGAGTTACAAATATACACATTGCATGATGCTTTTTTTCCCTCTTCCTACCAACGTTCTCATAAGCATTGAAGCCACTTGTGTTTGCCTTTTGTGTGTTTCATAGATATTCTTCAGAGTGACACTGAATCCTACAAAGAGGTTTATATATGCATTTTCTGATAGAAGTTAAGTGGACAACAAGAGTTTTGTGGAACACATTATATTAAAGAAGGCAGTGAGAAAAAAAAATGATGGATTGATAATGATGAGCATGATCTTGCTTAACTAGATTAATTACCTACAACGGAGTGAATGTAACTGGCCAAGAAGGTAGCTTTCAACCCTCCTGCTAATGTATAAACAATCACACCAAGAGGGATGAGAAAGCTCGCAGCATAGATATTCATGCCAGTGAGTGCGTTGACGACCGCAGAGCCACCGAGCAGCAGCATGGCCGTCACGATTATGTTTGTCATGAAGCAGAAAACCAGAAACACGATGTGGGCAGCAGTCCCCCATCTGCGCCGCGCCCGCCCACAAAGTAAACAAACAATGTAATTGCTTACCCATTTGCAATCGGTTGGTAGCTAAATAAGAAACGTGGGTCAGCAGGGCATACCTCGCTTTGGCAATTTCACAAACAGTGTGAGCCCTAGGCGCCTTTCTCTTGATCTCTATGGCCATGACGCCGAACAGAAGCACCTGAATGGTAGCGCCGCTGGCGTACCAGAAGGGGCCGCTGACTCCATACTCCCAGGCGACGTTGGAGCTCTGGAGAATGGTGGCCGCCCAAGTCCACTGCTCGTAGGGAATCGAACACGCACGGATTGATTTGAGCATTTTAATCTTGAAAGAGGGAAAGAATTTATTCGGAACAGAATGAGCAGGGCAATAGAATCAGTGCCTGGGAGACGATGACGCTGGCGATGAGGCCGGTCTTGACGTTTCTGCCGGCGGTGTTGAACCACTCCGACGTGTGCTGCGATCCCAAGTACCGCTTCTCCAACCACACCTATCGACACGCATTTTTGACAGCAATGAATTTCTGAGTGAAGATAAACGACCAGAACGATCCTTTTCGATACTTTGACATGGGGTCGGGTCAGATCGGAAAAAAAAAAAAATTAAGCCTTAATTTGCATTCGATCGGAACCCGAATTCCATCCAAAACTAAATTAAATCTGACCAATCAGATCAACCTAAATCCGAACCGTAGAATCTAAAAACCTGAATCAAAATATTTTTTTTATTATTTTTCTTATAATTTTTTATTTTTATCTCAATATTTTATTATTATCCTACTAATATTGATATTAATATGCATAAAATTATCTTAATTTTAAAAATAAAATTTAATTTAACTTAAAAAAATACCTATTAAGTGACTAAATCTAAAATTCAAATCAATTCGGGTCAACCTGAATCCAATCCAATCCAAAAATTTTAACCCAAAATCCTTCCAACCCAAATCTGATTCGAACCCGAAAATTTTTAACTCGAACCTAATTTTTTTTCAGGTCGACTCAGATTAGGTTGTTGGGTCGGGTTCACTCCACTTTGACATGAAAAAAAAAATTAAAATTAAAATTAAACTTTGAATCGATAACGGATAAACTTAAAACGACAAGATACTCTTTTTTTCTAGAACAAATAAGTGCAGACCCTCTGGTCCGTAATTTTTGATCCTCTCCTAGTTTATAATTTGGAGGGTCATTAAATCAGATCAGGAGGAACTAATATATGAATCCCTAATTTGATCTCATAATCTTTCTAACCTAGATTAAAAAGAAATTATATATTATTGATTAGAAGATCTGCTCTGCTAACAAATGCATATAAATAAACTGACGACCAAAAGTTGACATTAAAGTCAACTTGCTATGTCAACTTTGAGAGCCTGCAGAGCTCGTGTCCGATAGATTCTCTTTAAGTTTTTTTTTTTCGCTCAAATCTCCATGAATATTCATTGCCCTATCCTGTACGGATCAACAATTATATAGTGATCAAAATCACAGCAGAATCTATTCTGCAGGAAGAATCGAATCTTCCTTTTTAAGAGGTGAAATCAATCAGCTGAAAACCAACAAAATCAGCAGTATTTTTAACTCAAATTATACATGAACAATAATACTCCTACCCGTTGCTTAAGAAGACTTTGGTTACGTTCCAAATTAAATTCTCCTCTTCAATAATGCAAACACAAAACAACAAAATGGAATCAAAGTGATGAACCAATTAACGGACCCACCCTCGTTGACTAATTGGCACGAGCAAAGCATGCAATTAAAGCACATTGTCCTACTGTTCTCTTACTAGTTAAGGTTAAGGTTGAGAGTTGCGATTGACTGGGCATAAATCTCTACCTTCTAGTCACTCATAATTTATCTCTTTTTATGTTGATCCTCAAAGCACTTCACCTTTTGCGACTCTAAGGAAGGAAGAGAAAGGCATACCAAGATGGAAGTGAAGACGGCAAAGAAAGCTCCAAAGCCAAGGACAACGCTGTACCCTACGCCCTGGTTCAGCACTGATTTGCCCTCGAAGAAGCTGCTCTGCCGCACGCACTGGCCGTCGCTTGACAGCGTGTAATACTCCCCTCCGAACCCCAAGGGAGGGCAAGAGGAAGAAGCCATGGCAGTTCTCTTCCTTCCTTCTTCCTCAAACCAAGCCGAATGACATAAAAAAAAGACAATGGCTCTGACAATTTATTGGGACAGCTCCAAGTGCGGCAATCCCCAAGTCTTTGCCTTTGAAAGTATCTAAACTGGTCCTACAGCCTACTCTTCTTTTGTGTGGAATTTTTTAATTTGCAATGATGCAAGATGAATCAATAGCGTCTCTTGTCTAAAAACTTTGAAAAGGACTACAATTCCTTGTCTCTTTTTCTTCTTTTTCCGTGTGGCTACTCTGAAAGTTTACTTTTCTTATGGATTGCGACATGGCTATAAAAATTGGACTCATGTGGCTGCCGTTCTGTATTCTAATGGATGCCCTTGCCCTGCCCTCTCTTGCTAATTTGTAATAGAAAATGCCAGTTGAGGCGAAGATTCGGTCCCCTCGAGACAGTGCGATGGTTAAGACATAGGAGGTTGTCATATGAGGTATTGAAATCGAAACTAGACGCGTTCGAACATATATCTTCCTCATGCTTTAATCATTTACACTAATACTAATGGTTAATAATCATCCGTGATTTATCTTCTTTATGTTGATCTAAAGATAGATTAGCAGGGGCAAACGAATCACTGTTTTTTTATATTTTTTTTACTACATGGAGGCGAAGATTCGGTCGTTGTTGAATCTAAAATCGACAGATATAAATATGACCAAAGTAAACTGAACTGTCACTGACAGATGAATCAGCTGCAAACAACTTCAGTTTGGTTGCCCCTTTTTTAAATGTTTCAAACAAATTCAGTTTGTCTTCCTTTTTTTAATAAAAAAAAAATCTTTCAAATGCATCTCCACGAACGTCACTATGCAACAATTATGGATGCTTTGAGATTGGTTTTGATTGGTGTTCACCTAGTTCATGTTCATTCAGCTCATTTATGGGCTGCCTCTTACTCGGCGATTATTTTTGTTCAAATCAACAAAAATGATTTAATTAATTACCACAGTTTCAGGAATGATCATAGTGATCATACAATGCTGTTAAATTTTTGTCAAACTCTGCCAAGAGTTTTGTACACAGAATTCAAATAAAGGATGCTTGAAGAAATGTTTGAATATATTGAGGTTATGGATCATGGAAGTCAGGAAACTGCGACTCATTTTCTTTATGGCATCCATCCATCCATACAGTAGAACTCAACAACAGGAAGCATTGTTACTAAATATATGATCTGAGAACACAAATGGAGCACATCATCGATCAAAAACCGAAAAAAAGGTTTCGACAAGCAATCTTAACAATATTGCTCTGCGCAAGTATAATAATTGCATGAGCGAGAAGCAAGGATCTGAACATCTAAGTGCATTTATAATATCAACTTAGCAACTACTTCAGCAGAGATGATGGCCAATAAGCAGCTTGGCCTGAATAAGATTTGAAGAAAACAGAAACAAAATCACTTACTAGAAACTGATGTTCCATCTTTGAAATATTATTTATCCAGCATAGCAGTTAAGTCAAGCAAAGATAACAAAATTTATGAAAAAAAAGAACACGTCTGACAGAAGAGATGAAGTTCCATCTTGATCATTTAAAACAAGAAAGAGATATAAGCAAACTTCCATTCAGCATGGTGTTGGAAAGTACTGTGCTTTAAAACAAGTAAAAAAACATTAAGGATTTGATTGCTTGGATAGTAAATATACAGGACAATAAAGTGATAGAAAAGTATACATTAACAATGAGCTTCATATGTAATTTGTGAGGGTTTTCCTCCTCTCCCTCATGTCTTTGATCCAAGTCATTGGATCTTAAGGCAATAGTTCTTCATTCTAGAGCATTTTCTTGTCTGATAAAATCTTTCAATTATTTCTCCAAAATAATGTGTTTGGTAGAAGCAACTACAGGGAAAAAAGTGGTGCAACAAAATGTTACCATCCCAATACTCTAATATCCAGTTTTTCCCCTTCATTTTGCATGTAGCAGAGACCCAATCTGTCAAAGCAATTCTGTTGGAAAGATCTAAATGCAATTCAAAAGGATTCAGGCATAAATGCAAGGCCTCGACTTTAGAGATAGATACAGGTTCCTCGATTATAAATCAAAAATAAAACATGGCAGATTTACAAGTAAAAAAGTAATAGTCATTAAAAAGTTGGACACTAACATCTTTCTCTATCCGACAAAAAACAAGACAGTGCAAGCAAATCAAATCTTTTGCTACAAAAAAAAAAAGGAGATAAAAAAAGTCTGACAAGTATATGCAATGAAAAAGGAGGCCTCAAAACAACAGGAGAGATGGAAAGAAAGATAGTCCTCTATAAAGATGTTGAGAGGAAATGGATAGGGAAAGTATTCCCTAGTTTGTGATAACTTGAAGGGAATCATGGTCAGGCTTCAAAAAGCTTCTGAATAAAAATAGATGATCACCTGTGTAATTTTAAAAAACTTTTGAAATTCCCATACAAGTTCAATAGATTACCACGTGTATTATCCACTACAAAACTTAAATCTTGAGATGCTTTTGAAACAATGAAGATCCTCTTTCTTGAAAAGATTTGGTCTATGAGATGTTGCTCTAGGAAGAGTAAAGCTAGATATACAATTACAATAGATTAGCAGCAGCAATATCAGAGTGCTTCTTTGAGTTGAAAGGTTCTCAAAATTGCTCTAGCTTTGTCATACTCATTCAATGACACTAACATATTCTTCAACCGACGAGCAAGCCCACGGGTCTCCTCCAAGCTAACACCCATTGCATGCCTTTTCTCCAACTTGCCCCCTAACTCTGAAATGCAATCCACCAAAGGCTGCAATTTCTGACTAGTCCCTAGTGTGACCTCAGGACCCGACCAAATCCCCAACAATGATGCTATGATTCTTTCAGTCCTCATAATGGCATCATGTATATTAGGCATGATGCTATTTACATGAGGCAGAAGCTTTCCTCCCAGTAGCTCTTCAAGTGCAAGCTTTTCTAATACAGGCATTGAAAGAATATTTTTCCAAAGGCAAATGTTCCTTAGTAGGCGGACAGCCATACCAAATTTATAAGCTGCAAATTGAGCAGCACCTGGCACAACCTTTGTAATTACACTACTCCATGCAGGCACATTAAGGTCAGTGATGCCTTCATTCAAGCGAGTATGGATTACAGCAAGTAATTCACGCAGAGCCTTGCTTGAAGCTGGGACATAGCTGATAACCATATTAGTAGCAAAGACAGCACCCTTTGTCCTTTGGGTATTCAATATGTCCCAACAGTGCTCAATTTCATGGTGCAAGATGGGAAGGGCAACCTTCTCAACTATTTCTGGAATAAGATTAGCGTCTGCATCATCAGGCTCAAAATCCAGACCTTTTGCTGGCAATCCATAATTAAAAAGAAGCTTGTGCCATTCCATATCAAAGAAATCTGTTGCATCATAAAGAGGATCCCATTTCAAGAGCTCCAACCGCACATATGGAGAAAACAGAGATGGAACGCTTATGGAAACATAAGCATCTCGATAACTAGACAGATATTGGTTCTTCCATCTTTCAAACCTTTCTTTCACAATTTTGAGATTTGCATACTCTTCAGATGCATCACTAAATATTTCTTCAGCAGTTTGGATCAGCTCATTCCTGCTAGAACTATACGCATTACTCTCACTATCACTTTCATCAGTACTTAATTCTCCTTCAATCTGCAACAAATTATCCATTTCCATAGATGCAATTCTTTTGGACTCAGCCCGAGCTTTTCTCAGTTTTCTTGACTCTGCCCTCCTTGTAAAATCCATGCGCTTCTTTAAGTTGATGTCTCGTCCAAACTCATCTAATTCGACAGGTAAATCTGCACTTTCTCGAGCAGCAGCAGTGGCAGCCTGGGCAGCAGCAGTAGCAGCAGCTACATAAGCTGAACTAGATCCTTTACTTAAAACTGCAATTGCTGCATTGACAGCAGATTCCACTTCATTATCATCATCTGCTATATCATCAGCTCTTCTTTCAACAACAGCTAAAGCTCGCTTCTCATGGAGCTTCTGCATTTGTTCCTCCAATTCCTCAATTAAAAAGGCCTTGTCATTCAAGAAATCACACATTACAGAAATGAAGTCTCGGAGCTGTTGCATGAAGTTGTACTTGTCATCTGCTGCTTTCAGTGATTTCTCAAGACTGGAAATTTCAGTTAGAGATTCAGTGATATTGGTGTCTGTCCTGACCAATGAATTCGTAGTCATTTTGTGAGATTCCTTGAGCCTATTGATGGACTCCTGCATAGCTCGGGATGTAACCTCAGCCTGCTGAGATATGGACAAAACCTCAGCGCTCCTTGAAGCACTATAGGAAGATGATGTCATGCTTGCCGAGGTCTGATGAGCAACTCCAGGGTAGACACTAGGCTGTGGATGGAGCGGAATAGGAGTGCCGCTGTAATTAACTCGCTGAGAGGAAGTGTCATCGATTCTCTTTCCGAGTCCTTTTCTGAACTGTTCTTCCTCCCATTTCCTCTCCTCTTCATCCTCATCATCATCATCGATATTAATGTCTCCTTTCCTGAACCCACCATCCATCTTTCTTTCATCCGTGATAGCAAGTCTCTGATCAATGCTCTCAAAAACTCCCTTCTTCAACTTGTCATCTGCCTTAGTTCCAAATAAAGAAATCCTCTCTTGGAAATCAGTGTCTTCTTCATCACTTGAACCGTCAGCAGAAGGATGACTACTTGGCATACCGCCATCGAGGGATATGAAATCTGGAGCAGGTTGTCGTGGCTGCTGAAGTTGTTGCCTCTTTGCACGAATGGCTTTTATAGTTTCTGGATCGGGAATAGTCGGAAACTTCGCCCCTGTAAGCGAACCACCATTACTACCATCTTCTTCCAACTCCTCTTCCTCCTCCTCCTCGTTCGTTTGCTGCCGTTTCAGCACGACACCCTCCTGGTTGCCCCTACCTGGCGATGCCGGCTTTATGAAGCCTTTAAGGACGATTACAGGTTCAGCCGGCCGATCAGACTTCCTGGGTTTGGGCTCTGGCACAGCAGGCGGTCGCTGGGACCGCGGTATGCTTCCCAGAGACCGAGCGTTCTTCTGAAGCTCGAGGAGCCGCTCCTTGGTATATTCACCGACCTGCGGCTGGACGTTGGAAGGGATAGAGGAGGCCAAACGCGAAGCCTTCGAGCGGTCCTTCGAGGATGTGAGCCTGTGGACGGAGGCAGCGCCTGCGGAAGAAGAGGGGGTCCGGTAGGGGAGGCGGTCGTTGTCCTCCTCTTCGTCGTCAGCGAAGCTGAGCCGCTTGGGGGCTTCCGGCTTGGAGGCCTTGGGCTTGCTTAGGGTTAGGGTTTGGCTTTTTGTGGAGGGACTTGGGACGGACTTCTCCTCGGCGTTAGCATCATCGGACTCGGAGCGGCGTCGAAAGTTCTTAGCTCTGCTGCTACTCATCGATCCAAAAACCTACAGCGCTCCCTGCTAATCAAGACGTGATCTATCTTGCTCTTGAGGAACGCCCAGCGACAGCAGAAGGAATGAGCTCACCTGTAGATCAATTCACCGGCCTCTTCTCCCCTCTGTTTCCTTCTCGATCAAGCCGATTGCCTTCTCAGGGTTTCAGATTTGGAGTGACGGCGTCGGGTGGTTGCGTGCGAGATCGGCGGGGGGACGACGAGGAGGCAGAAAACAATGTCCGTGAGACGGATTATAATTATCACACGGCCAGAAGACGAGCCTGCAGTCCACTTTGACGCGTATTAATTGATCCGAACCGTCCAATCGCCTTAGGTTAAGTAACTGAATTTTGAATCGACCGATAAAATATTAACTAATTTAATTTTTAACAGAATTAATCAAACTTTTCAAGGTTTTTTCTATAAGTTAAGTCGATGACTTAATGTGATATTATGGGGGATCATGCAAAATTACAAATTGAATATTTGTTCACTATCCAAATCATATATTTACAAAAGAAGAATAGAATAAATTGATTTATTATAGAATTTTAAAACCGAGATCCAAAATACAACTTTTAAATTCAATCGTTTCTTAATTTGATTTATCCGAACGTGTTGTCAAAATTTTAATTCGTTTAAAAATGAAATAAATAATGAATCTTTACAAAATTATTACTCCACCTTTTTATTCGTTTAAGTTGAGACGAGTTGCATTGCCTCCGACATCTAAATTTCAGAAAAATCAATTTAGTACTTTAAAAAACTTTCTTTAGTTTTAATAGCCGGGTTTTAAGCTAATAATCATATTAATACTTCATCAATAACAAGATTAACCATCAACTAGAATTATTTTCCTTCTACCCATGGCTACATCAAGTCGAATTGTCATTGGTATTCAGGGTTTAAATTCTAATTATAACATATTTATAAGAATTTTTATTCTAAATGGAATATACAACCAAGGGATATTAAACTTTTAGATCACTCACGCGTGAGCGCTTCCCGATTTACCTTAACGATGGGTGAAAAACTTTCATAGGGTCAAACCCGGTCGTCCCAGATTTGAAATTACATAGTTAATATTTTTTAGAATTATTTTCCTTCTACATAAATATAAATTAAAATCGAGACTATCCGTTAGGGTAGATTACCGAACCACATACAAAAAATTTAAAATACTCAAATCACTTACCTTAATTCTAAATTTACCAAATTACATATCTAATACCCATTTACCACTCCACTCATTTGCTCATTTGTCAAATTGTAGCAATTCGGACATGCTTTAGTTTTTTTTAAATGATTAAAAAACTTTCTAGGATTAAAAATTTGTTGCTCTCGATATATTATACTAAAATGATGTTTGAAGATATAGATATAGATATAATGAAGAGAACTAGATGAACATATAAAACTTGGCCTCAAATATCAATTGATTATGTCTGTGAACTATGAATGTCAAATAATGATTCACCGGTGAGTTTGCCAAAGACCAACTTATACATCAATCGTCGCACGACACAGAGGGGTGATGGAAAGATCTCGAACCTGGACAAATGAAAACTAACCACCAAAAAAGAGAGTTAGGCTGACGACTGAGGAGGTCCTCAACGCAGTCACTCCGAAGCTTAAGTTAGCAGATGAAGAAAGTTAGAGTTGTTTGTATGTAGAGTATGGTGTCTGTACATACAATTGGAAGGTGATGAGAGTCCCTTTTATAGAGAAATTACTGACTTTTTTCTCCTACGTAGTTATTATTTAATTCCTTAAATAATGTGAGATTTAGTCAAGTTGTCACTTTTTTTCCTAAAATAACGAGATTAGCAGACTCTTCCTTTTTATTCCGTTCTTCACACTAATCATGTAGGATCGAAAAACGCTAGAGGGGGTGAATAGCGCTCGTGGCTTTTTCACTTTTCCGAATCGTAAAACTATTGTGTAGAAGAAATCGAAGATAGACGTAGCGGAATAAAGAAAGAAAAATAGACATAGTTGGTTTTACTTAGTTCAGAGCATATGGCGACTCCTACTCCAAGGCTCACACTCGTTGAGTATTTACTTTGGACAATTCACTATCAATTCGAATAAGTACAAAAATAATTACAAAAATATTTCAAGTGTAGTAATTAAAATTATACCGACGACTAGGAATTCTGAATCTCGTGCTTTTGGTCGTCGGAGTCGTGTCACGGAGCCGTCAGATTGTCTTTGAAGCAGCGCACAACAAATGGATCGTAAGAATTTGTTATTTTTTGAAAGATGACCGAACCCTCCTTTTATAGGAGTGCTGAAGGCGTCTCCAACGGCACTTGAGGCGTCTCCAGCGCTAAAGTTTTATCCTCGAAAATGAGAGCAGTGTTCTGCGGCCTTTATCCACTCGAAGGCGCCTTCAGGAGCTCCGAGACGCCTTCCCCCCTGTTCCGAGGCACCTTCAGCTTCCTAGAAGGCGCCTCCGCACCTCTCCGCGCGGGTTTGCAGCCAAGGCCTCCGGAGGCGCCTCCATCATGTTGGAGCAATCTAGGTACCCTGCGTTTTGATATTTGGGCAAAGGTTTAAGTTAAATTTATTGTTGTATCTAATATGCATTGTGAGTATGCAGAAGATATGTACAACAGGTGAAGTCCAAGTGTGATCTTGGCCAAGGAGGAAAGTCCAAGTAGAGGCTTGGCGACATAAGTCCAAGGAGGAGCCTTGATGGTGTAAGCCCAAGTGGGGCTTGGCATTGGAAGACCCAACAACAAAGACCGAGGCCGATGGAAGCATCTAAAAGGCAAGGCGCGAAGGATGGGGAGGCATCTGAGGGGCGCAAGACTGA
>JBAMIE010125863.1:0-16048 GCA_037177295.1 Kaempferia parviflora | reverse complement strand
GGAACTCCAATGAGAAGAACAAAGAATTATCTCAAGATATTGATGAAATGGATGTTACTAGCAAGAGGATGAAGGAAGAAATTAGTGAAAGCAAAAATAAATTGAAACTTGTTATCAAAGAAAATAGATAGAGCTAGGGTGGGAAGAACAACTTATCGAGGAAGGTAGGCAAAAAGAAGAAAATCTAAAGAAGATAGTTCGTAAATCATTTATATCCAGGAGGATCTGGTCCCGTGAGCATCTTGAAAGGCGAAATAAAGATTAAATTACTTTATCTTTGATTAATGGTTAAGTGTATTCATATGATGTCAATATTTATTTATTTTAATATTAATTGTATAATACTTTTGTATTAGAAATTAATTATTTTAAATATTTTTTAATTTGTTTGAAATGTGTGATTGTTTAAAGTATTATGTGGATGAGAAATATAAAATATAAAATATTATAAATTTAGTGATTAATTTAAAATAAAATTATAAATAGATTAGAATCATATTTGATATATTTTTTTGAGACAAATTAATGACAGATTTAAAATAAAATTTAAGATGGAATTTATATACAAATTTATAAACAAAATTATAAATGGATTTATAAACAGATAAAAATTGTATTTGTCATGTAATTTGAGACAGACTAATGACATATTCAAAACAAAATTAGGAACAAAATTTATATTTGAAATTATTTTTATTTGTGCAAATAAAAACAGATTTATAAATAATTTTTCAATCCGTTTTTGAAATTATAGACGGAATATTTCCGTTTCAAAATTAGCCACGGGGCTTTCACTAACGGATTTTTGAGACGGAATATTTCAGTTTCAAAATTAGCCATGGGCTTTCACTAATGGAATTTTGAGACGGAATATTCCGTCTCAAACATTCTTTAGAGATAAAAAAATGACTTTTAGAGACGAAATTTTTTGTCTCTGAAACCCTATTTTCTTGTAGTTAAGGATCAAACTACATTCCGGTTATTCCAGTTATGAAAGATGTGTTGCGCTATGTGACTGTGTGAAATATTAAGATACACTTCCAACTCGAAGGAGACTATTAGGCAAGCCAAACCAAGATTTGGAGTATTCAAGCTGGTTGATTAGGTAACCGAGCCAAGCCAAGCCGATTCTAAAATAAACCAAGTCATTAAAATGAATATTCAAGCTTGATCTAGTTTATTTTTTATGAGCTTGAGCTTAGTTCAAGCTTAGCTTGAGCTAGTACGTTTAGATGTTATCGAACTCTCAATCTAAATTTGTTTGATTGTTTGAAACTTTTGCTTGTTTGATTGATTATTGATTGTAATAATTCAAACTTTTTTGTTCACTTTAATTTTTTTTATTTATTTAGCATGATGATAAAAGTTTTATTAATGAACATGGTTCGTGAACAACACATTATTAACCAACGTTGTTCACTAACATTAATGAGTTTATCACATGTATTCAAATTTGTTTGTTTAGTTTAATGAGTTGTTCAAACTTGTTTATTTAAATGATCTTATGTGTATTGAACGAACATAAACAAGGTGGCAAAAGGGTGATTCACTTGCCCCGGTGCCTCCGCCGGCCCGTCCCCAGGCCAACATGTAAGAGATAAATCACTGATAGCTACTAGCAGGGAATAAAATTTCATACCATTCCGCCGGATACGGTTGAAATGTTGCGTTCCGCCCTTCGACCGAAACCGACTTCACGATCGTGAGGCCGTCTCACGCGGGCTTTACGACCGTCGAGGACTCTTCCCAAGGATGCCTCCTGCGAGCCTCGCAGAGCTCGAGGACACTTCCTGCAGGCTTCGTGGTCGCCAAGGACACTTCTTGTAGGCCTCACGGCAGCCGAGGACGTCTCCTGTGGCCCCGACGGTCATCGCTGGTGGCACGAACATAAGGAGAAGAAAAGGAATGTGCAAACAGGAAGGAGAAGAGGAACGACAAACAGGAAGGAGAAGAAGATGAATGCGCGAAGAAGGACCGACGACGCTACTGTGGTTGCCGAGGATGCCTCCGGCGCCGAAGGTGTCATGAGGTGGTTGAATCATCGCGGGCGCTAGAGGCATCGTCGGATGCCTCGAGCACCGTCGGCGGCGTCACATGCGAGCGTTGCGGAGAAAAAATATTATTCCAATTTTAATAATTTAAACAATTCCCACTTATGTATGATATTTTAAAAATACTTTTATACACCCTAATTAAATTATCCTAATAAAATAAAAAATTATACTTAATTTTTTTAAAAAAATAATAAATTTTATTAAATGATATTCTAAAATTATTTTTAATATTTTAAATTTTATTTTAAAATTCTATTTTTTAAAAAAATTAAAATTTTAATCAATCAAATTTATATTTTGATATATATATTTTTAAATTATTTTATATTATTTTACAATTTTAATATTTAATTGTTATTATAATATTTTTTTTAACTATTTTAAATATATATTATGTAAATTAATAATTAATTAAATGAATAGATAATTAATTTATATAATTATTATACATAAAATAACATTTTGTATTCATTTATATAATTAGGATTGCTTAATTAAGGTAACATATTGTAATGTTTAATTAGATTTATTGATACATTAATTTTCTTGAATGATAACTATATTTAATTATTTTTTCTAACAATATTAAATTGTTTAATAATGTAAACTTAGATAAAATCAATATACACTTTTTTTAATTATAGACAATAAATATATTTATTTAATAATTACTATATATAAATAAAAAAAATACCGAAACTGCACAACACGATACAATACCAAAACCGTATCGTTCTGGTCTTGGACCAAAACCTAGGCACAGGTCGAGATTTTAAACCTTGGCAATTAGCCTTGGGCAATCGAATAATGCACCGGAGGGCATGCATTCGGCTACTAGCCGGGATTTGAAACGAACATAAATAAGCTCTTACCAAGCCGAACATCAAACTTATTCACTAACATTCAGTTCATTTACGACCCCAGAGACTACACAATTACATGGGTATTGTTCCGGTGAAGAACTACGTGGATAGCCGGAGTCGAAGAAGTAATCGAAGAAGGGGAGGGGTGGATGATGACGAGAGAAAAAAGACCCTGCGAAATTAACACGAGCGTTAAAGGAACCCACCGGAAGAATTCCGGCGGAAACCCCTCCGACGCTCAAGTCAGGAAGAGAAGTAATCATAAGTTGCAAGAAAAACTTAGAGAATCAAAGAGAGAGCCCCCTTTTCACCTAGGATTACAGGTTCGTTTTATAGGAGCGTCTTTCCCACAATTAGGGCTGACCTGGTCTTTCGGAACGTGTGCACGTCGCTGCTCCCTTTTGCAAACGTGTCACAAAGAGAGAATATTAGTCCCTTGAATCGTGGGGATCCCAATCATTGCCCCATAATTGGTAATAAATATTTCTTTAATAAAAAGATCTCTCCCCCTAATCACCCTTGATCTTTGCCGGAATTTCCGGGGGAAAGATATATCTCTTGTGAACTTTTCCTGATATGATTAAGAGATTCTCGTCTAATTTTTACCCGAGGTGGTCTCAGGGCCCTATATGCTCGAGGTGGTCTTGGAGCTCAGCCTACCCGAGGTAACCTTGGAACTCTACATGCCCGACGTGATCTCGGGACTCTGTCTACCTGAGATGTTCTCGGGAATCTGTGTACCCGAGATGGTCTCGGGACTCTGTGTGCCCAAGTTGGCGTCAAACCTTTATGTTTTAGCTAGCCTAGGGTCCTTACATCCAAAATATCTTTGACCGTCCCCTCCTCAGCCATATGTAACGCTAACTTGCTTTCGCTTCTTCACATCCGGATCAATAAAGAATCGCTTTTCAAAATAATAATAAGAATTTTTTATTCACAAAATATATTACAAGGAAAGTATTGTATTAAAATTCTTTTATAAGAGGAGAAAATTGTCTCTCTTATTTAAAAATAAAACATGTAAATGAAAAGAGTTTTACAGGCTTTCTAGAATAAGAGAGGATTTCTTATTTGACGGTAACAAAAGCAAACTGTGACTCAGTGACAGTGGATGTCTCATGTCTGCTGTAATCTTTACGGTCAATTTATGTACGATATCAATTTTTTACTCCAATTTAAAAATAACATAATCAGGCATTAGGATGACCAAATGAAGATATTTGTTCCTCTGTATTTGACATCAGCTCATTTTGATCTTTCTCATCATTGCTCTCCGGCAATGATTATTTACATATGAATGGGGAGATGGTGTAAATTTAGTCACGCATGCCGAACTCCACACCATCACGTCCGTTCATCGAGAAGCTCCATCATCTCCGCCGTTCTTCGCGGTTGAGCCATGGAAATGAACTGACGGCATTGCTGTGATAGTGACTAGAACGGACGGCGGACGTTACAATTGTAAATGACAAGTTTCGCCACCATGAGGAGGGGACGCTGTGCAGGATCTTTCCCTTTCTTCGACCTCGTTCTCGTTCCCTTCCTTCGCTTGGCCGTAATAAAAGGGAGGAGAGGTGGGTGGGAAAGCTCGAGGTCTTTTTGGATCTCTTCGCCAAGGTCCTCTGCGTCTTTCTCTCTTATGCTTCACCCCTTTTACTGTCCCTGATCTGGTGGAATCATGCTTCCCGTGGAGCTCTGACCGGTTTTCTCTTGGGGATTCGACTTCGATCTGGAAGGTTCTGTTTCCCTCTATTTATTTGATTTGTTTCTGCTGACCGACTCGTTCCTTTTGGAGTTAGTTCTTTGCCTTCATCAAAAAAAAAAAAAAAAAAAAAAATGGTGCGTAATCGCGTTAAGATTTCTCTGGGAGACGAATGTTGTTTCTGATTTATGTTCTTATTCTTTACGCTAGCTCCTTAAGTAAGTTGGATGTTTTTATCTTTCACTTTGCTCTCTGGATCATGGAAACGAACAGGTCATAGCCTTTAAGTTTTGTTACTTATCGTTTGCCACTATTTGCTGACTACTCTAGAGGATTCGTGTTCCCCACACTAGAGAGAATTTGTTTTTCTATTCATGCACTGTTAGCTTCTGAGTCGGATGTATAAAAACTGGCTTGAATGTCATGAGAAGCAGATCCAAAATAGAATACTTGTATTGTTTAATTTAGTAAACAGAATGTAATTTTCTGTTTTTTTTTTTTTGTCAAATTTGGTTGGCATCTGATATGTTATTTATTAGACTTGTATTTCACTGAAACCAAACAAAAGTTAACTGATAGCATAAGAATGAGCTAGAAATTCTAAATGGAGATTAAGTCCATATTTCCTTTAGTGGATGCTTGATGGATGGCTAAGGAGCAGTGGATAAGTTAACAGATGGATGATCGTTTTGCTGTTTCCTTGAATAGATGAAGAGGGAAGACAATTATTCAATTGGATGAATTTGAGCGCCCATCCTTCATAACATCCACCCAAAATCTGAACCAAACAAAACAAATCAAAATTTATATTTCTATCCTTGTGCTTAATTTGGTATTGCTGTTGCTCCCTTTTCCATTATTTTTCTTTTAGTGGAGATAGAAGCAATCCTGACATTGAATTATGTTGGCTATGGATTACTCTCATGGATCATCATTTCTGTGTTTCCTGGAATAGGTGAAGGGGGAAGAGCATATTCAAAAGGTTGAATTTGAGCATCCATCCTTCATAAGATCCACTCTGTTATCTGATCGAAACTAAACAAAATTTCTACTTCTATCCTTGTGCTTAATTTGGTTTACTGTTGCTCCCTTTCCCATCATTCTTCTTCCAATGGCGATAGTGGCAGTACTGACATTGGATATGTTCTCTATATGGTGTACACGAGAACTGTGATCCTGATTGCGGCAACAACCTTGTGGTTGCATTGGGTGAACATGTTGCTCCCTGATTCCTACATCCAGGTTGAGGGGGTTGGCTTGCTTTGGTTTTCATGTTGTGAACCACAACTAGGTATCTAGAGGCGAAGGATCAATAAATTAGAGAATTGACAAGTGGTCCTTTTCTTGAGGAGGCGATGTTGTTGTTGTTGTGACTGAACAAGTGGTTGCGGTATGAGATGATCACTCATCAGTCATTCCATCACCAGATGGTCTAGCTGTGATAGAGATACAGGAGTGTTATGTTCAATGATGAGTGCCTGTGTAGTAGCTTATCAAGCCAAATCATTAACCAGAGGCTGTCAGCATTAGAGTCTATGGTTGCAGATTGCAGATAGGTTGCTGAAGGTGTCTGAAAGAGAGACAATGAAAAAGAAGAGTAAAGAAATATTTGATATAATTGTCATTTGAATATTCAAATTATCTAACCTCCCATGTATATATCCTCTCAAGGAAACAACTCACATACGTGTATATTTGTATTTTACCTGTCTTCCATATAATCTAGATTATTTTCTCTGAATATGGTAGACCCTTTTGCAGGCTAGTCAAGATACCCTAGTTTCTTTACAAACGCCTATTACTTATTGTGTGCCACAATGTAGAATGCAACTGATGGCTGCTAAGTTCATCTCAGAGAATGATATTGTTGTATCTAGTTAAACAGCTTTTATCGCCTCTCTTTTTTCACATTTACATCTCTGTTCTCTATGATTAGTTTTCTTTTTCTTTCTCATGCTAAATTCACCTACCAGATCACAGACATTAGTTTTCAGTGCTTTATAGGATCATGCACAAATCCTAATTCCTAAACATATGGTTTCTTTGCACTTTTGCCTACTGAAGTTTAATTCAGTAGGCAGAGTGATACAACTTGATATTCTTTCACAAATTAGTAAATATCTAAAACATACTTCTCCATTTCTTTTGTTATGTGTTTGTGCTGATCTTTCCTTATAATCTAGTAACTTAGGATAGTTTAATTGATTCTAGTCGGTCTTAACTTCTAATGTCTTTACATTGTCACATTAGGCTGGCAAATCCACTATAGTCCAAGTTGACTCACTGGTTTACAATGACCTGACTTCTTTTGTCATTTTTTATTCTTGTCTACAGCCTCAATGAGCTCAACAATTTCAACAAGGAACATTAATCCACCAATGAGGATTGCCTCATTGGAACCACCACAGTCATGGCTATCTTCAACTACTAGTCAAATGGACCCAACTGACAGTGATGATAGTAATCAAAGTGAGCTGCTATCAGTGACTTGGAATCAAGACTATGGATGCTTTTCAGTCGGAACAAGCAATGGTTTCAGGATTTATAACTGCAACAATTTCAAAGAAACTTTTAGGAGAGATTTGAAAAGTGGGGGCTTTGGCATTGTTGAAATGTTTTTTCGTTCCAATATCCTAGCTCTCGTAGGCAGTGGTACCAATACACAATATCCACCTAACAAAGTAGTGATCTGGGATGATCATCAGAGTCGTTGCATTGGTGAATTTACATATAGATCTGATGTCCGAGGAGTGAAACTAAGACGAGATCGTATTGTCATAGTTCTTGAGCATAAGATTTATGTATATGATTTCACAGACCTGAAGCTACTTCATCAAATAGAGACTCTATCTAATCCTAAAGGACTTTGTTGTCTCTCACATCATTCCAGCACCTCTGTGTTGGCATACCCTGGTTTGCGTCGGGGAGATGTCCGAGTTGAACATTTTGGTTTGAAGATGACAAAATCTTTTAGTGCTCATGATTCTCAGATATCTTGTATGACTCTTACCTTGGATGGGCTACTTCTAGCCACTGCAAGCACAAAAGGCACATTGATCAGAATATTTAACACCATGGATGGTACACAACTGCAAGAGGTAGAACTTCAAGCTTTGCCTTATGCTACTGATCTGATAAGAAGTAGAACATGTTCCTTATTTTGGTTGTAGTGCTCTAATTTTATTGGAAACATTTAGGCTGTGATATATTTAGAAAAGGTACAAACTCTTTTCCTTGCTCCCAATTGTTTTGCTATACACTTAGGAAAGTATATCCATTAGTATCTTTCTCAACCTTTTTTGCATAATCAACCTTGTATCTTTCATATGGTTTTGAATGTATAATCCACATTCTTACAAGCTCACAAATTAGTCAATGATTGCTAGTTGCTTAAGGGTTTATTTTTGTGAAAAAAAGCATAAGGGCTCTTTTGCAGGTTCAAGACTTTACTTGAGCTAAGTTTTTATATCAGAGTGAGTTAAATAATTGATTTATCTAAATGTAGAATTTGTAGTATGTTTAAAGTTGCAATACTCAAGTGTGAGACTGAGTTAGATTAGCTGGTTGTTTGGCTTAGTTTATGTCTTTATTTTTCCTTTTTTTCTAATTCTGGGAAAATGCTTGCTAAATTTCACATTGACAAGATTAAAGTTGCTTCCTCTGGTTTCTTTAAGGATATTAGCTTTATAACTATGCTTTAAAGCCTGCCATCTGCATAGAGGATGAGAGTATAAATGCGTTACTTCTTAGTGTTATGAAGTTATATGCTTTATTTTATTTTATTTATTTATTTGCATTTTCTTTCGTTCTGTACATCTGCCATCTTAGACTAATACTGTCCATGATGAATATTTGATCATTGATTGGTAACCATATTAATTTGTGTTTTGACTAATTTTATGCACTTATTTATTTCTTGTTAATAAAAGTATAGGTACGCAGAGGACTAGATAGAGCTGAAATATATAGCATTGCCCTTTCTCCAAATGTACAGTGGCTGGTTGTTTCAAGTGACAAAGGAACTATTCATGTGTTTAGTCTTCGAGTTAGAGTGGCTGGAGAAGATGCTTCCACCCAACTTGCATATGCTCAAGCTCCAGGAATTGTTCATCAGAACTCTTCTAGTAGTCTCAATGCCCTTGTATCTACAAACACCGGAACGAATACTAACTCATCACTGCATTTCATGAGAGGTATGCCATTCGTGCCTAGGCCACTGCTTGTTCTTTTCTGTGTTGTTTATGCTGGGAACAACACCTATTAGAATAATTCCACTGATTGATGGATTCGATTTGATTTATTTTCTTAGACACAAAAAAGCATGTTAGATAGGCTGTGTCCTAAAAATCGGCCTAGGCGCCGGCCAACCATATAGAAAATATGCTAGTCAACCAACTTAGGTGATCTTGGTGCCTAGGCGGGATTAGGCGGCCCTAGGCGTTGCGGAAATAGTGCAGGGATTTCATGATTTTTTTTTTTTTAGTTTGGACTTTTAAATTTAAAGCTCAATTAAAAAAACTAAAATGTAAGCTTGAGTTTGTGTTCGATGATGATATTGAATTTGTGTTCGATGAAAAACAAGTTGAAAATTACGGAGAAGAAGTAGAATAAAGTTGTGATATTTTATTAGTTGTGTAATTTTGAACTCATTTTAAATTTGATGTTATTGTGTTGGAGTTATAGAATGTGATTTAATATGTAATTTCTGTATACCGTGGAATCCGCCCAGTGGCACCTAGTCCCCACCTAGGTGGCCTAGGCGCTAGGCGCCAACTAGCGCCTACTAAATTTTAGAACCTTGCATACAATGATATTATAGTGGAAAATGTTGCTTTTTAAGCATAGCATGTTGAGTTCAGCAGCAAAGAAACATCTGGCCATAATTGAATGCAAATAAAGCAGAGAAAACTATTAGTTCAATTATAATCCAGTAAGAGCTAGATTCCAATGACAATAAGGGACTCAAACAACTTAAGAAGTAAATTAGTTATCCTAACATTCAAGGGAACAGACAAAACAACCATGACGCCCTACCTCTGCTCTGACTTTATCAGAAAAGCGATTCAAAGGCTGTCTCCCTCCAGTAGTCATGCATTTAGGTTTTGATTTTGGGATGTTGTTGTATCCATATGCAATAGCTACATCCTTTAAGAACAAAAATAATTAGTGAATTCAAAGTAAAAGAATAATCAGATGTGACATTGCCTGGAAACTGCAAAGTGAATATAAAGCATTAACAGATAGGTTATAAACCCCACTTCCATCACATCACGAGCATGTAGAATGTCACTGCGAGTGGGAGGTACAGATACAACAATATTACAATCTCCATTGACCAATGATGAATGCGCTGCTTGCAGTTGCATTTTGTTTAATAAGGTTACCACCTGCAATATTTAAACATTTAGAATTCTGCATCTTAAGAAGAGATTTTGAGTAAAAGACCATGCAATGAGAAGAATAACCTGCCATAATTACTAGGAATTCCTAATCAGTGTCTACTTTTAAGAATACTCACATGGCAAGTGTTAGTTTAAAGCAGATAATAGTGGGAAAAGGATTACAGCAACTAATTTAAGTGTTTAAGCAAAAAAAGAAACAGAAAGAACAAATTTACTAAGCATGAGCCCCGAAAAAATAATACAAAATGCCTGACTAAAGTATCGCAATTGTAGAATTTATGTGTAGGTTACAACTTCAAATATCTAAAATTACAATCTGCTACTAATTTTCAGTATACTACAAAATCAAAGTTATTTGAAGTATAAACAATTTCAAACAAACATTGGAGGTCCAAAAAATGAAAGTTGACAACATAAATATGAGGATATATGTTGCATGCATCCTTTCCTCTGACAGTGGAAGTTGAACTACTGGGTTAAAAGGAATATCACAGTACCACTTACAAATTTGAACCGATGACTCAAACTCATGGCAATCAAATAGATTAAAAACTAAAACAAAATATATTTACTTGCTTGAATTAGAAAACATTAAATTGACTGCCAATGGTTAAAGAGCATGCACTAGCATGTTAATTATAGGAAATGAAACTGATTTTAAAGCTAAAGATGGTAGTACTTAACTACTTCTAGCCTACAATAGCTAGTTGTGTGCAACAGTGAGCATTAGCATATACAAAATTAAATTGCTTTAAGTCTTTAACAAAATGACTAACCAACACAAGAAAACATTTAGCTTAAGCAGAATTAATATCAATACCTCGGAAGCATCAAGAGAGATGCCAATTGGATCAATTATCTCAGATAAAGGGACCTCCATCCTAGTAACTGAAAGATCAGGACAGATCATAGATTTACCATCAGAATAAACCACCTCAACTGGTTCTACCTCAAATTTATTTGTGCAATATTCCGAGAACATAGTCACCTATTAAGTAAAGGAAGTTAGACCCATTAGAACATAATGTGTCCTCTACTATAAGGCATAATCTAGCAAATGTTAGCATCCAAAAGCATTTTTCTGCTTACCATTGTATTCAAAACAATCTTAGCTTTTGTCAAATCAGTGGCAGTACATTCAATGAATACATTTCTTGTCTTTAGGCTGATTGCTGAATGTGTACCATTAATAATTGGTGGAAGTGAGAGAACAATTCTGCAGAAAACAAAGATGCATCACTAAAAATGCAAGTCAGTGCCTATGTTATAACAAACAACAACAACCAAGCCTTATCCCACTAGGTGGGGTCGGCTATGTTATAACAAAGAGAATACAAAATTAATATTTTGGTCATTCTAGAACTCTGCAACACCAGAAGTACATCAAAGGACAACATACAAGTATAAAGTACATTAGAGAATAATCAAAATCAGTTATCTAACAAATTAACCAAGAGATTGTCAGGTTGTAGCCAAATAATTACCAAATGATTGTTTTTACCTATTTCTGTCATAGATCACTGGGTACACAGGAGAGTTCTCAATTATGTGCAAGAACTTCTTAAGCTTCGTATCTGACTGCAATATACAGAAATGGTGATAAATGATTAATCAATCAATTTATTGAAGAAATAATCTAGAAAAACTTACTTTGTAATATTCCAACAGCTCATCAGCCCTGAAAATTTTCATCTAGAAAGCAGCGAAGAAAAATATAATTAAACCAAAATTATATGGATCAATTATTTAACACAAAAAACATAGTAGAAATAAGACTACAGACTACTAAAAGAGACATTAATTATCGATTGCAAACTTCTCCAATCTATAAAGTTATTTGATTCATACTAATAGTCGCAAATCAGTTTATTGACTTTATTCTCAGTAATCAAAATCTATTCTGAATATCTGACTTGATCTTCGGGACTTTCTTAATCGGTAGAAATTATCTGATTCTTACTGTTAGTCATAAATCAGCTTATGTAATGAAAATCTATTCTGAGTTTCTGAGATCTTCATTAAGTAAAATTAAATTAGAAATGATTGGTTTTAGGTAGGTTAGAATTGGTACAGTTATGAAAAGCCTAAGAAAAGTGGGAAACTATTTGAGCTACTTATAACCTAGTATCAAAACCAAAGGGACAAACAGAACATGGCCAACTACGAGAACAATTTGACCAAAGAAATCAAGTCTAGCAGGTAGCTCAGAACAAAAGGAGAAAGAACATAAAGTTAACCAAAGAGTCAGGAGTCAGGACTGTATACTATGTTGCCCAAAGTGTTGATGCAAAATGCAAATCAAAAAAGCAACAAATTAGCTCTTGCATAGCAAGCTTATATAGGATGATGAATGTAGCACTTTGGTGCATGCCAATGTTCTCCCTTATGAAATTGGGACTTGTCACACGATCAAATATGAGGGTTGGATTAATGTGTGCCTAAACCATTTGACACTGAAAAAGGTTGGATGTGAAATAGCAGTACTTTAACTTCATTAATTTCTAACAAATTTTCAAATGTAGCATATCGGAGAAATTTTCCTACAGAAAAAAATGAAGAATGACATGTGGATCTTGCAAAGGCAGCTAGAATTAAGTGATATTTATAGCATCATACTGTACAAAGACGACAGTAAATAAATATTGAAGTACCTGCTTTAAAGGCACAAAATTAATCTCTTGAGGTGGTAAAGCCTGAAAAATGAAAGGCAAAGGAAAAAATTGTAAGAACATTGGAAATCCTCGTATGAGAGAAGAACAATGGTGGGACGCTAAAAGCTTCATTAGCTATTTCATGTGAAGAGTAAAAAAGGCATAGACATTTTGCTAACTGTGGCATGTTGAGCAATGCAAGGACTTTCTACCTACTACCTAGAATCTCAATATAATAGCATTCAGAATCGTGTCATCTGCAGTATCATATAAGAAAAAGACTTTGACAATGTACTATATTAGTAATGAATTCCATATCTTCCGAATAAATTGTGTTGGTTATGCTCGGTTCATTATCTCCATAATAGTGCTGTGTGATTTCAAGCTTATTAACAGAAGCAAGATAAGGTTCAAAAGCACAGAGGATTACTACTTATCATAAATCAAGGCACATAGTTTACCTCATAGGAAAAAGGACCCTGTATTGTATCCAAATCATGTGTCCCAATAGCAACTAAGGTTCTTCGCCTGGTATTCCAAGAAGAATAAATTTTGACACTGATTCACCAACAAAAACAATGAAGAAAACGAGCAACAATTGAAACATGTAACATACCTACATATATTTTGGTGCAATTTATCTTGCAGGTCAATGAAGCTGTTGTATCTTGCTTCATCAAAGGCTACTCCTCTCAAAACAGCACAAACAACAAAAGGCCGGATCAATGAGGTCTATTAGATAAGAGAATCATGTTACAAACTTTGTTCTTGTCTCAAAAAATAAAGAAAAATACATAAGGACAAAAATATAACATGAAAACCCAGGAAGCTTGTCTCAATCATTTAAATCACCTCAGGTTTGACATGCATTTTGAGTATTGATTCAGGTGAGACATTAGTGACTGCATACAAAGGGCTAGCTTCCTTTTCGTTGAAAATTCTAAGAGCCCGAGCAATTCCTTCAAGACAGAGCAAATCATATCTGCAGTTGAATAACCAGACAGAAAAAGGAAGTTACAAACAAAACCAATATGGCATCCATCATCGGTATCATATTTGAACTGCAGAACTATACTGAATAATTTTTCTTTCTTTCAATGTATTGCATTAGCCTAATAGATAAAAATAAACAATGAAAAAAGAAAAGCTCTAGCCTAAATACACGGTAACATGATCCAATTAGAAACCAGAAGTCAAAACTTGATAAAGTTCAATACTCTGTGTAACTATAGAACGTTTCTTATAACACAGTAACAGTTGAGAGATAACAACAATTTTGATCATCTTTGCATGTCAATTAGATTCTGAATAAAATAAATAGCTACTGAAATAATTTCCTTTTGCGCCTCCATGAGACAGGTTGACTAAAAAAGGCTTTAACATAATCGAATTTTACCTATTGGCGGCAACGTCAATCTTATATATGACCTCCTCGTCCTCATCACCAGCTTCTTGTTCTTCTTCAAGATGTTTCTCCTTTCGAATGATCGCTTTCTCAGTAGTCTTCAAAGAAATGAAACGGATTGAACAGACAAAAAGTAGAGTAAGATTAAGTCAACAAGCACTAGGAAAAATGAAGATAAAAATCAAATCATGGATAACTCACAACATCATCGAGCTCGATGCCGAACTTGAAGCATAATTCTTCGAACTCCTCCTGCGCTGCGATCGTCAAAAAGCAAAAAAAAAAATAAGCAAGGTGAATAAGGAAAAAGGACGAGATAGAAAGCGTAGTGCGGCAATCACTATAGGTTTCGCCGAGGGCAGCAAAAAGGCGGTCCCTCCCGACGCTGACTGTCGGCATCGGCGACGGAGCAACGGCTGCGTGTGGCGGCGGGAGACCCCCTAAACTACCAGCAAACTAGTGGGGGAAGGTGATGCTCGCCGGAACGGGTTGGTGGAGAGGGAAGGGAGGTGCGGCTAGGTGCTGCGTTAGGGTTTAGAAATAGCGTCAAGCTGGTTTTGTTCGGCTTCATCCGTTACTGTTGTTTAATTCTTTCATGAACACGATGGTCTTTTAATCCGAACAGACTGATCGATCCGGACGAAAGTTTTTCACCAGTTAATCGTAAATAGGAAGCTGTCTGGTCTGCATCGCAATTAAGCACGTCTAATTGACCTCTTAAAAGGTCTAATCACGGCATCTGAGCCTTCAACCCAATTTAATCTCACAGAAATTATCTATTAACTATCGAGATAAATCAAAAAATACTCATAAAAGGTTAGCGTTATAATCAAAAAATTCCTAAGTACACCGCAGTTAGAATTCAATATTTAAATGTCGAATTAACCACTTAAAAGACCTCATCATTAAATCATTTTCCGAAGGCAACTTGATGATCATTTATTGACATAAAAGATTAAACAATCATCTTAACGATCCCTCCTGAGGGTCTTTACTATCTAAAAATGAAGTAAATCATTAAGAGATTCATCTAGTAACAACAACAAATATAATGAGGAGTTGAGACAACCATCAAGATGAACACATTAGTTATTATTAGAGTAAAAATTGATAATGCTCACCTTATTATTTTACATCCACTAAAAGTTAATTCTAAAAAAAATTGATAAACTCAGTTAGATTCATTGACACTAAGATTAATTTTAAGACCTATTGAAATAATTATTTATGTAGTTATCGATTGTGCCAATTTATTAATATTTTTTTAATCTAAATATCGAGCTCTCAGGAATTAATAACCTCATAAATTTCTGAGGTAAATTAGTAAGATCGAAGAAATTGATACTACGCAAAATTCTTATTATTAAAAAAAAATTGAACTCAATGATAAGATGCAGGGTATTTCTAACTCAACTCCTACGCAGGGTACACACATCAAGAGTGAACATATTTTCTGGATTTAATTGGTAGACAGTGTAAAGGATTAGACAGTTATGATCCTCTGAACTATAATCCCTAGTTCATTCATAGTCCAGTACACAACAACCGTTGGATCAAATCAAGAGGACCAGTACTTAAATCTTACCTTCGATCCAACGACTATTATACACTGGACCAGAAATATATCAAAAATTGTGATCCATAAGATCTGGATTGAGGATTAGATCGTCCATTCCGAGGTTAGTGAAGATTTAAATAACGGATTAAAAAAATAATTTTTTTAGATAAATAAATCAACGTGGGTACAATTATGAATAATAACACTTCTAAGCTTTATTTCATTAAAAAGATACATCTTTTATTTTTAAATTTTTTTAAAAAAAGTGTCTTCATGATTCTTATCTTGAAAATAATTTAAACCGCTATACCCTTACATGATAATTTTCATTAAATTTAAATAATTTAAACCAACTTAATAAAAAAATTTATATACACATATTTTATATACTCTTTTTGATAAGTTAAACTAAA
>JBAMIE010125759.1:0-16049 GCA_037177295.1 Kaempferia parviflora | reverse complement strand
CGAATATTTCTCCTATTTCTTTTTGCCACTTCCCGTACTCTAAAAATTCTCTAAAAATAGTCTAAAAATCCAGAAAATTCATATGATAATTATGAATCTATTTCTGGAAATTTTGGGGCGTTACAATTACATGTCAATAGAATATGAAGATTATTACATATACAATGTATACACCCATAATATAAACACTTGCATTAATTTTTACAATTTTGCTTACAACATTGTTACACTTGCATTTCAAGAACCAGTAGATAGTGGAGCTGGTGACATTCTATAAGACCTTTTATTATGGCCAAGTTGCTTGCACCTGTTGTTATTTTTTACCATCCCATTATCTCTAGACTCGATGCGGTTCATGTTTCGCGTACTGAGCTGCACAAGGCTACGAGGAGGTAGAATTGTAATGTTGATTATACCAGTATGCCAAAATTTCTTGCTTTTGACATGGGTAAATATGATCCATATAAGTGTCCTTCTAATTTTGTGACTTAAAATAATGCTCACAATCATGTTTTGGATCCATGTTTCGGTGTGTGATGACGACAATAGCAAGTGAGGAAGGAATTCCTGAAATTTGAAACTCGCTCCAGTTGCTATAATATCATTCCAAATCAACAATGTATGAAGCAATCGATGTCTGTACTTCCATTTCAATTTGGGAGTATGGGTGAACTAGATATTGAAAATTTCTTCATCTCCTTGAATTAATTGTTTTCATATCATAAGGTGTCAAAATAAAATAACATTTTGAAGCTTCCTCCCTACGATTAAGAACCATTGAGTTACTTTTCTTCTAGTATTTATCAATTAAAATATTAATGGGGAGTTCACGTGTATCCTTGAATAAGCATTAAACTCTCTAAACAATTGGTGGTTAGCATTGTGTACTTTCTCTTACTAAAGTGTGTGTTAGCCCATCTTTTAGTATCAATGTTCTATAGCTACTAATACACACCTAGATGTCTTGCAAGCATGGACTGCATTACTTAGTCATACTAGAATATTGTATTAGCTCTTGTTGTAGCTCAAAATAAGCTTAAAGCATACCTATCCTGAGTATATATTACCATGTTACAAGATAAATGGTAGCAACAGAAAGTATGATGGGCAGTTGGGTAGACTTTTCTAATTGCTGATATAATACCTCGATGTCTATCTGATACAATGCTCATTGACTATGGATGCTAGCAAGGAATTGTTTTACATGATCCAAAAACCACTCCTAGGAAGACTTACATTTAACTTCAACAATTCCAAAGCAAACTAGGCGGATGTTGTCATTACGATCAACTATTGTTGCCATCAATAACACACTAGTATATTTTTGTTTGTCAATAACACACCAGTATACTTGCTACTAAAATATGCAATATAAATTTCAATTAATTTTTATAGATAAGATATGAATACTCTCTGCTGGAAATTATTATCGTTATTTTTGTGCAGTGCCACATAAGTATCAAGGTCCCTAAATCTTAATTTGCGCAAATATACTAGAAGATCTCTATAAGTCTGCTCATAATCACCAACCACTTTCTTCGATGTTTTCTCCCGAGCTACATATGCTTTCTTATATTATATGAAAATGTCAAATCTAGCTTTCATATCTCTTTCAATAAACCTTCGTTTGTACTGTTGAAAACAATAAACTGCTCTTCAACTTGAGATGCTAAAAATGTGGATGTGCAAGCTTTATGATCAGGTGTTTTGCTAAGGCTGTGATATTGGTGTTCTTATACATATTTTGTAACGGTGAAGTCCACATCTTTACTTAGCAATTACTCTCTATGTACATAGTTAATTAAAGCAAATAACTTTAATTCTATTTCGCATGGTGTCAACTAAATTGTATATGATGTTTTAAACTTACAAGTTCATCATTGAACTCTTGTCGGGAAGGAAAAACCTATCCAACATAAAATTCATGTTTATCTATTTCCTCTACAATTGGACTTGGTATTAATCGTGAATTCATGACATATGAATCATAAACAATTGATGATTGTTCCTCTAAGTCACTATATTGATCTAGGTTAAAATCAACTTGGTCAATTTTGATTCATTGGCTAAGAATACTTTTAAATCTGTATTGTATTCTAATTCCTCTACAATCTGAATATCTGAATCTTCCTGCTAACTTCATACTGCTTCAAAATATTCTCCAAATACTATACTATTATTGGGTAACTCATCTTCTAATAAATTTGCTTATTCATTTAGATCAAATGTCAAATTACTTATTGTATTTCTATTTTTATTTCTATTAACCACATTAGTATTTGCACAAGAAGATGGAATATTACTTGGTGCTACATTTATGGACTGTTGCATACCTCATTGTTTCTCCACTAAATATGAATCAATGGAGGTCATACATGATTGAAGTTCATCAACAATATAGTCATCCGTGAAAAAAAATATTACAATCATAATAATGACATAAACTAAGGTATATATAGATGATTTATAAAAATAGTTCTGATCCTCATATAAGTTAGGGTCCTCGGATGAATTTTTTAAAAAATATTGTGCCCAACTATAAAGGACTTGATATGAAACTTTAGGCATGGTGAGACTGAGAAGCATTGAAGAAGGCTATAGGACTTGGAATGAGATCGATCGAAGCTCTCTAGGTCTATCAATATGTTTAGACCGAAACATATTTAAAGTATTTGGAATTTTGAAATTTTGCCATTAGATAGAAGAGGTAAGTGTGTATAAGGTGATGTTCTTAGAAGAACAGGACCACTGAGTTTTAAAATTTCAAAACCTTTTGACCACTTATTGTGAATGCCTTAAAATAGTAAAGGAGCCCTTAGGGCGTAACACAGACGGTGGGCGCATGGTATACTCTGACACACCGTCAGGGGTCGATTCCCAGGAACTGAAGCCCTATGGTACACCCTACCATGAGTCTGACGCCTGTATACATGCATTTACCTCCCTTCATATCCGTGGGGCCGGCTCTAGGGGGTCACTGATGTGGCGGTTCCACACTTAAAATAGTAAAGGAGGACAAATTTGAATCTAGTGCATGCAATAAATCCACAAGAGTAATTACAATGGTTCTAATCTGAACTGACTATGCCAATGAATGAGTTTTGAACAAAATTTATTAATGGACTTAGAGACTTAGATTTATAAAAAGTTAATATATATAATGGAGTAGATAAGTATGTAGAAGATATTTATGGTATCCATACCTAATTCTAACATTCTTAATATATGTTATGTGTACGTGTCAATTTCCTTAAAGTAGAAAGTTCAACACTAGAGTGGTGTAGGAATATATATTTTAGCACCACAAGAAAGTTCAACACCATAGTAGTGTTGGAATATAATGATGAGTGTCACTGTGTTAGAATTATTGTACATCTTTTAGATTTTGAAAATTTCAACACTAAGTTGTAAAAAATAAAAAATATTGCTAATAAGTTGGAGAAACCAAAACCTGGACCTCTAAATATATAATTTTTTTCCCCATTTGCTCGCCATATAATATCTCATATAAGAAAATTAATTATTTATAATTGTATGATTATATTTACATTGTCAATTGATTTCTAAAAAACCTCAACTAAGGAATATATGATTAAAAAAAATCCTAAAACAATCTTTTCTATTATAATTAATATAAATAAATAAATAAGAACTGTATTATGTAATACATATATAAGAAATTTGAAAGAGAATTAATGAAAAAAAACGCCAAATGTGCTACTATATATTGAAACTTTCTTCGGAGAACATCGACTCTTTAGTGGCACTGAAGTTTTAGATTACCTTACAAAGTTAGTCTTTTCGATGGTAACTTTTTTTCTTTGAAATTCTACCAGAATACGATGGGATAGTTACGTGTAAAACATGAATAGATAGGTAACATGTGGTAAAAAGTGATTCGTTCATCCCAGTAACTCTGTTAATCCGTCAGAGCAGGTAAATCATGTGTAACTAGTGTAAATAGTTAAAATATGAGAGAGATGAATAGATAGGCATCGCTAATAGTAAATGTTTTTTTTTTTTTTTATCACGACTGACTCTCTCTCATTCATTCTTCCATTGACGAAGAGGAAAGCAGTTCGAGTTTAACGGGTTAAACAAGTGACCCGATTGCCTCGCTCAGGTGAACCTTACTTTACTAAAATGAAAAGGTGAGAGGCGGCCGTAGAGATGGCGACGGCGAGGAGAGGGACTACCTTTGCGGGGGCGAACGTCTTCCTTTCTCGAAGCCTTGTCCCCCCGGATGTGTTCGATGCCCTGCACGACGCCCTCAAGCTCAACGGCGCTACCGTCTTCCTCTGCAGCGATCCCTCCCGCACCGCCGCCAATGACTACCACGTCATTGCCTCCTCTAACCATGTCAGTCTTCGCCCCTTCTACCCTTCGTCTTGTGGTTATGCTACTCCCAAATGTGTATTAATCCTTTCCCTCTTGATTGCAGGAGAAGTTCGAGAATCTCCGCGCCAAGGGTTGCAATCTGCTCGGTACCTCCCTCACTAACAATATTTGTTTCAGTTAGTCGTTTTATTTCGTGCTATGGATCGTGATTTTGGATGTTTGATCCCCCTAAGATCGCCAAGAAAGTAAGGAATGACTCCTGCAATCGCAAAATTCCCCCCCTAAAATTGTATAATTTAACTCATTTGTTTTCCTACACATAAAGTGCCTTGTTTTGTGAATTGATGGTCAATTACTTTGAATTAGCACTCACGAAATTGTCATATCTTTGATACTGTGTTCACAGAAGCAGTATGATAAAGAAAGGAGAAGAGGTAAAAGTTGAAAAAGTAATCAGTTTCTCTTATTACGTAGAAGTAAGTAAAGAGGGATAGAAATTTATGTCCATCAGGTTTCTTTATTTAAGTGATGCTGTTTCTTTCTTTTTGGATCCGTCCAAGCGAACAAGATGACTAAAATATAGTGGATGTAAGCTAACATATTTCATTTGGATTTTTCCTTAAACTATATCATCTCGGTCTTTATTCCTCCCCACCAAGTAAACACTGTATAGAAAGATTTTACATTAGAGGCATGACTAGAAAACAATGACCAGCAACCTGTTGCATTTTTTTTTTTTTGATCAACCCAATTTATCTTGGGTGGACCAAGATTAAACTGAGTGCCTAAAGAAGGTTAAAATGAGCAAGCATAGATATTTGAATTGTTTTCTCCTTTTCTCTTCATGTAGTTGATTAAACTTGCTAGCTAAAGTGTGGTAAGATTATACTGTCATGAATCACATGGTTTATTCTTCTTGTTCTATGATACTTTTATGCAGTATTGGATGTTGAGTGGCAACATCTTTAGATACAACAGTTATGTTCAGGATCCTTAGAATGGGTGAAATTTGGGGAACATGTTTCACTTTTGGTTTCTACATATGTAAACTTGTTTCTCAGGCTATTGGGGCTATTCAAAGTAATATACCATGTTGCCTTTTCTTGATTTTCCTTTTGGGTATAGAAAACAATGAAGATTCAGCAGAACATGCTGACTAAAAAAAATTGATTTGTTCTAGTTCATTGCTCAAGACAATACTAATTAGTGAATACTTGGCACATGAATATATTTATACTTCGTTTCATATCCAGAAATGTGAAATTTAGACTCATGACAAACCAAGGATTTGAGAGAACCACTAAGGAAATACCACATGTAAAGGTATAGTTAGTCCACAATTTAGACAGAAATGGGGCAATTCCTAACCACTTTTATTTTTCTTTAAATGTTTGAATGACCATTATTATCCTCATAAGTCCCAAATATTTTTAGTGGTTGGAAAGTTTTATGCATCTTCATTGAGACTGATAATACAATTCTAATCCTGCTATCATTGTGATGGTTCTGGCAGGACCACAATGCATTATATCTTGTGCCAAAGAATATAGGAATTTGCCCAAACAAGGTTACACCTGTTGCCTCTCCATGGATGGGGTCAAAATTCTTGCTTCTGGATTTGACAAGGATGAAAAGGTACCTTCATACTTTCTTCTCCTTTGTGATTAGAAATATACTAACAACTTGGATGTGGTTTTGAAGGATCTCAGTTTCTTCTAAAACATGTTCTTTTCACATTTCTTTTCCATGTTGAATTGATTATTGAGTTACTATTTTAAGTTTGTGTGTGTCCTTATTTTTCTCTCTTGGGATAGGTGAGCTAAGTGGGATTTCTTAATTATTATCATGCCTTATATAATTGATGTTTCCTTCTAAAAAGTAAAAACATGAATGAGAAAATATGTAAATCTTCAATTCTACACATGTAAACGAGAATACATGATTGATATTGCTTGAAGGACATTCAACTTTTAGTGCCACATTCCTGATCTGATATGAGCAAGGGTCCCTCAGTGGCATGTCAATGCACTACATCTTTTACTATGTCAATTCCAAGACACTGCAAAAGCACGTAAGTTCTCTAAATATTAGATAGAAACCACAAACTTACAAGCTCAACAAATCAATGTAAAAAGAAGAAAAACCATTGGTGTGAATTTCATATGATTTCCAAACAACAGTAAGAAAACATAAATGATGAATTTTCAGAATACCATATTTCCATAAATTTCCATGGGAATAGCTTGAGAAATTTGTAAAATCTTCCTCATCAGGCCTGGAATGGCTAATTTTGAAAATTTCCAAGTGACTAATTTACAAAATTCTGACTGTACAGATGGTGCAAAAATCCAGAAATAATAATTTCAAATATACAATAAATAAATCCTTTACTATAACAAGAAAATCTCCAAAAACGTGGATTAGAATATTAAGTCACACCATGTGTTGAACTGACAAACATTAGAAGAAAATATGTTACACTAATAAACTTCTATGATAAGATATAATGATTTTTATCTTATACTTTGACGGATCAAACTTTCTAGGAAAAACACCAATTAATAGGGAAAATAACAATTAATCTAGACATCACCATGATAAAATGAGAAATTTTTATATACAAATTACAAAACCATAATGGAAATGCAATATGGAACCATACACCCTTCCACTAGGTCCAAGATTCACAATCAAGTCATCCATCCATATAAATAGTGTAGGATTGAGAAAACACTGGGGGTGGGGTTGGGGTGAATAGCTCGTTTCACTAACTCCCGTTCTTCGAAAACTCATTTGAAAGATAGTAGCGGAAATAAAGCAAGCACACAAAAACAACTTTGTTTTTACTTACAACTTAGTGGTTGCTAGTCCAAGGTCAGCGATTGTTGATCACTTACGATGGACAATTCACTATTAGAAAGAGTTTACAGTTCCCTTTCAAAATAGAGTACGAAAGACAATAAGTAAAACACAACTTTTATTGACAATTTAAAATTAAAGTAAAGCGCAGTTGTTGGAGTAATGTTTTGATGTCATAATGACGTTTCTGAGTGTAGAGAACTTAGAAGAAGGGGTTGGCAATGATAATTTGAAGCTGTTGTTCGAAGGGTCTTTTATCCGATCCGAAGCCTTCGGTGACTTAGCCATCTTCGGGCACCTGGATCCCTTCCGGGCTCCTGGACTGTTGTTGTGGCATCATCTAGACAAAGCTTTAGCCACCTTTTCCGCATAGACTTTATCCCTTTTCGGGCGCATCCCTTGGCGCCTAGAATCCGACGTGCATCGCCCAACCAGGGCGCACCACCTCATCTTGATGCGGGGCTGGTAGTTTTTAAGTTTCGATCCTTGCATCATAATGTTAGCACAAATTATGAAAAGTAGTAAGTTTGGACAGTTCCTTCTTTCCCGATCTCGACTTAGGATTTCTAGTGAAACCCTTAGGTCCGATTGACGCATAGTATTTCCTTAACAGGAATGTGTCCTTACCCTCTTCACTTAGGAGAATTTACCGGTCTTCCTCCAGACCATTTGGACTTCTTGCTCAACATCCGATCTTTTGATCACAGAACTTCCTTCGATGTCCGGTCCTTTCTGACTCATCGACCTGCTAGACGTCCAGTCGACTGACTCGTCTAGACTTTCCCAAATCTTTTGCCTAGTGCCCTAGTAAATGGTCCAGCTGACCTACTAGGATTTTTCTTTGCCTAGTATCTAGTGAACTTGACCTACTAAGTCTTCCTTTATTGAGCTACTTGCACACTTAATCAAGCTTGTTAGATCACAACATAGCTTAACTTTAAACCTTTGCCAATTTCAAAATCAGGTTCTATTATCGGTGCTACCTGCACAAACAATCTCCTCTTTTTTTTTATTATAACAATCTTGGTTCAAAGTTAAGTAAACATAACAATCTATGAAATTTTTATTTTAAATAATCTTTAATCGTGCTACCTTTTGATCTCTGCCCCTTAAGTTAATCTTTCCCCCTAAAGTTAAGAATTTTTTGAAATTAAGATTTTAAAAAGAACATAAGGTTTATAAAAACAAGAGAAAGTTTAAAATAGGGATTTTAACAAAAACAGGGGTTTAGCACTTTAACCTTTAACGTGTTTATCTTCTTCCCCTTTGACATCTATCAAAAAGAATTTTTGGGAAGAAGATAAGGTAAAACAAGTTAAAGTGTCCTTAATTTTTTTTTATTTGAAAGATTAAGTTTCAAGAAAAAAAACCCTAAAAACTGAAAAAGAACTTTAGAAATTGAAATTTTATGTTCTTTAAATTTGAAATTTTCTTTTGAAAAATTTGAGGAAGAATAAAGTTTAGGAAACACTTAAGAGTTTTGAAAACGATTAAAACAAAAGTTTCCAAGGAATTAAAAAAACTCTAAAAGAAGGAAAACACTTTGAAAATGAAAAGAGATTTTTTTTCTTCTTTTTTTAACAAAAATTTGAGACAAATAAGTATTGAAAATGTTTTTTTTTAAATTTAAATTTGATAAAAATTTGAAACTTGAAAAATATTAAATGTTTAACAAAACAACCTAATAAATCCTAGAGTCCCATGATTTTTTAAAATATAATAAATCATCTATTAAATTGTTCTTATTAACATGTCAAACTTGTGAGATGATTAGTACTCAAGTAAGATAATTCTAATGTGTTTGTGAGATGTTAACTGTCTAAATTTATAAGTTCATGCTTTCCATGGCAAGATTCGGTTAACAAGATTTTGTAAAACACTAATTTTGTAAAACATTAGTTTTGGAAAACAACCTAGATTTTAAAAATTTTAAAAATACATAATTAAGACTAATAATTTATTAAGATCTTATTCAACTGCACATTTCTAGTTGTCTTCTGAGTGTGCTAATCTCAGCTTCATGTAAGAGTTTAATGAAGATGCCCGCTAGGTTTGACTCTTACTTAACATAGTCAAGTACAATGTCACCTCTAGCAACATTGTCCCTGACAAAATAATGTTTTACCTCTATATGTTCGGTTCTCTAGTGATGTATTGGGTTTTATGTTAAATTAATTGAATTTATATTATCAGTTAATACTTTAGTGTTTTTGTATTCTAATAGGAAATTTTTGAGTGTATGCATCATACATAGTAGTTGGGCTACACATTCCCCCATTGTTATATACTTTGCTTAGTTGATAATGCAATACAGTGTTACTTTTTACTACACCAGCGGGCTAAACTTTGATTCAAAAGTTGGCAACTACCACTTGTACTTTTTCTGTCTAGTTTGCAAACAACATGTCTGAGTCCGACTATTCTACTAAGTCAAACTAGTGGTTCTACGGCATCAAATTCCTACATTTAATGTGCCGTTAATATATCTAAGTATTATTTTTATTATAGTTAAGTGTGATTCATGTTTGATACCTAGCACACATACCAACTCCAAATAGAATAAAAGGTCGGTTTGCAGTTAAGTATAATATGCTACCTATTTCACTTCTAAAATATTTTAAGTTGACTATTTTTCCTTTTGGATTATTATCAATTTTTACATTTGTTGCCATTAGTCTTAATTTGTTTAGAATTTTCTATTCCAAAATTTTTAACTAGTTCCTTAACGTATTTATTTTGAAAAATATAGTTGCCATCTTTGGTTTGTTTTATTTGTAAGCCTAAAAAGAAATTTAATTCTCCAACTAGACTCATTTTAAACTCACTTTTCATTAAAGTAATGAATTCTTTTAAGAGTTTTGAGTTGGTAGAACCAAAGATTATGTCATCTGGATAGATTTGAGCAATAAAAATATCTGTTTCTAGAGTTTTAATAAATATGGTTGAGTCAACTTGTCTTTGGGTAAATCCATTAAATATTAATAGGTTGACAATCTTTCATACCAAGCTCTAGGTATACCAATTTGTCTGTATAGGGCCTTTTTCAATCTAAAGACATGGTTTGGGTGGTCTAGATCCTCAAATCCAGGTGGCTGACTCACGTAGACTTCTTCCTTAATGAATCCGTTAAGAAACATATTTTTTACCATTTTATATAATTTAAATCCCTTATGTGTTTTATAAGCTAGCAACATCCTAATGGATTCAGGTCTAGCTACAGGTACATAAGTTTCATCATAGTAAGCCCTTCGACTTGACTAAATCCCTTAGCTATTAATCGAGCTTTTTTCCTAACAATTTCACCTTTATCATCTAATTTATTCCTAAAGTCCATTTGGTGTCAATGATTGACTTATCTTTTAGCATAGGTACTAAGTCCCACACTTAATTTCTTTTAAATTGGGCAGATTCTTCTTGCATTGCTATAATCCAATCAGGGTCAAGTAAGGCTTATTATGTGGTTTTGGGTTCAATTTGATATTAAGGCTATTTGACTTGAGTTTCGATATGAGAATAGAGTTCGAACTTCTTCACTTGGGTCACCTAAAATTTGGTCAAGGTGGTTAGTTTTTAATCTAGGTATTCTTATATTTGGATCAACACATGGTTCATTTATGTCATATATGTCTGATTCAGGCTAGACTCATCATCTTCTAGATTGTTAATATTTTGTGCATTGGTTGAATTAATTTGAGATTGAATATAGTTTTTTTCTTCATCAAATATAATGTTGGTTGTTTCTTCAACTTTTAAAGTATTTTTGTTATAGACTCTATATGCTCTATTTGTTGTAGAGTAACCTAGAAATAAACCATGTAAATTTTTCTAAGTAATCTTTATTATTCAATATGGGTACTTTGCAACCCAATACTCTTAGGTAATCTAAGTTGGTATTTTGTTATAATAGATTTTAAATGGGGTTTTATTATGAAGTTTATTAATTAGAATTCTACTTTGAATGTAACAGGTTGTGCTTATTGCTTCAACCTAAAAATTGATTAGATAGGTTTATTCATTTAATATGGTTCTAGCAACTTCTTGTAATGCTTATTTTTTTCATTTATACTATTCCATTTTATTGAGGAGTTCTAGTGCATGAAAATTCATAGTGGTAACCGTTAGGTAAAATTCTGTAAACCTATGATTTTGAAATTCTCCTCCGTGATCACTTCTTATTCTTTTAATTTTTATATCTTTTTCATTTTCTATTAACTTAGATTAATAAATTTTTCAAATGGTTCATCTTTAGTTTTTAAGAATTTTACCATCTTGAATAATCATCAATTATTACTAAGCACTATTGGTTTCCGCTTAGTGACTTAGCTCCATGAGAATCAAACAAATCTAAGTGTAGGAGTTCAAGTGCTGTGTAAGTTGGGTTTAGGTTAGTTAACTTATGATTTGATTTAGTCTATTTTCCTTGTTGACAAACATTACAAATTTTATTTTTTAAGTTTTTAATTTTGGTAAACCTTTACATCATTTTGACTCAGTTTTGAAATTTGGTGAGCGTGACAGTCTCCCGTGCCACAACTTAGTTTCCTTCAACACTTAAGTGGGGAGCTTGGTAGATTAATTGTGTAGATCTTATTTCTCATAATTCCCTTAAGTGTTATTTTTGGATTCTCAATATTTTTAATTAGGCATTTGAAATTTGAAAAGGTTACTAAGTTACTAGAATCACACAATTGATCAATGCTAAGTAAGTTAAACTCAAATTTATCAACTAACAGGACGAATAATGAAATTGGAACTTAATTTAAAATTTCCTGTTCTGATTATTCTAAGTTTTCCATTATTTTCGAAACTGATCTTAGGTTCTCGAGTTTCAATTTAGTAAATTTCAGTCTGTCATGTCTCTGGAGCACTCATTGTCCAATATTTATTGTCCAAATCTTTATGACGCTATACATAAAATATTTAATTTGGATCCAACTTAGAATTGATGTTTTAAAAGAGGGTTTGACTCATTTTGATTTTCTATTTTTCATCTCACTCATTTTATATTATAAAACATGTTAGGGTTCTTTGTGAGATGATTTTGAATTAATTTGATTCGGATTTAGATTAATTTTAGGTTTATTAAATTAAGTTAACTAAGTTTGAGTTTAAATTAATTTCAGATTAAAATTTTAGATTAAATTGGTTTCCATATTTAAATAATTAAATTAATTAATTTTAGGTTAATTTAGTTTTAAGTTAGGATAATAAATTAAATTTGTTTAATTAAGTTTATTATGAATTTACTAAGTTAGAATTATTAACTTCAATTTTAAATAGATTAAGTTGGAATCAATTAATTTCTAATTAATTCAGATTAATTAATTTTTAATTAAATTAATTTTAACAATTAACTTTGTATCAAGTAAATTAACTTGAGTTTGAGAATTATTAAGTTTGATTGTTTAATTAACTTTCTAATTAAGTCCTAGATTCATTTCACTCATTCCTAGATTTTCAATCAAGGTACTCTTTTGGATTTTGTGAGATGGTTTTCCTTTTATCTTTAGTAGTTTAGTTTGAATCCTAAGGATTGGTTGACCTCACGTTAGATTCAAGTTTAGCCGTTAAGTGCACATTTTAAAACTTAGCTTCCAGCCATAGGCATAGATGCCTTATTGGGTATCAGTGCAATGACCACTTTCTTAGATAGAGCCTTTTAAAGAAATTATACACTTAACCTACTTCTTGAAAAACTCTAGTCTAACTAGTGTAGGATGTAGCGAGATAGCTTTAGTTAGTTTCACTTAAATAAGAAATAAACTAGGCATGCAACATTAAAGTAGTAAATCAAACAATCATGCATTAACCGAAAAAATTATTTTTCTATTAGCTTCCCTGAACCATAACCTTTATATGATCATTTTGGTAATGAATTTGATTTTTGGGATCCAATATTGATTTGGTCCAGCTTGATTAATCAAGCTTGACTTAGGTACCATGTTTGGAATCGGTTTCTAGTAGATCGATTCATTAAAGACATGTATGACTTGTATTGAGTCTTGGCTTTGAATCCAAGTCTAAACTTGTTGTATATGACTTGTTGAGTTCCAAGCGTCATGTTAATTAGTTCCTTAACTTGACATTTTAAGAGGGAATGTTTTTCCTCAAGCTGTTGGACTTGAGTTGAGCTTCCCTTTTGACATGGTGGGGAACTTGAGTTAGTCTTCTCCTTAAAGAATTCAACTTCCTTAATGAGTGTCCTAACCCGAACATTAGATTTACCTAGTTTTCTAGTTAAACAGGAAATCATATCATACAACTTATCGATTAAGGTAGAACTTCTAGTATGGTTTGGACTTTCTGAACCGAATAAGAATCCGTGTCTTGACTCGGACTGGCTACGAATTCGATCTTGGACTCAGGTTCAGATTCGGTCTCGTCCATTTGATCTCTTACCGGTAATGCTATGAAGCTTGCTTGAGCTCTTTCTTCTTCGTCTGATTCTGAAGATAACTAGTCCCAAGTCGCTTTGAGGGCTTCCTCTTCGTTGCTTCTTGGTTTCTTTAATGTTTGGTCATTTGGCCTTAAAGGATTGCACCCGTAGCATATCATCTAAGACTTGGGTTTTGTGGTTTGGTTGGACTTGGACTTCTTCTCTTTGGTTCATATCACCTTTTTGATTTCCTGATTTGTGAAGCCCTTCTTTTTGAAATTTTTTTGGACAATGTTGATTAATTCAGAGGTGGTTTCGTCATTTTCCCGATTTGTCTCCCGATTTTGGTTCGAGTCTGAACTTGGGCATTGGCTCCTTGTTCTTGATTTTTTATGCAAACGAAGCAACTCTTTTCTCAACCGGGCATTCATTAGTCTGTTCATTAAGCTCAAATTCAGAAAACAATTCATCTAACCTAATGCTTGAAAGATTATTGGAAACCTTGTAGGCTTTTGCTATAGATGCCCATAAGGTATTTCGAGGAAAGGTTTTGAGTGCATACCTTATTATGTCGTGGTTCTCCACTTGCTGTCCGATTGCATAAAATCCATTGAGGAGGTCCTGGATGCGGGCGTGAAGCTACACTCTCCGTCCTGCATTTTAATGTTGTACAGTTTATTCAAAATTAAATCATCTTACTTTTGTGTTGGCTCAACCAGCTTGTTCTAAAGGTCCTTTGCCCTGATGAATGGCCCGACTTCGTTGAATTCTTCCTTGGTCAAGCTACATCATAGAGTTTTAGTCGCTTTAGAGTCGGCTTAGATTTTCTTTTTTGTTGGTTGGTCCCTTTGTTGCAGGGTTGTGGGACTCCTCCGCCAGTAGGGATAGTAAATCCGGTTTGAATTACTATTCACATCTCCACCTGAGTTTTGAGGCGGTACTCCATCCACACTTCTAGTTCGTGCCGGAGAAAAGAGGCAATCGGGCTATGTTGTAGCTTTCTTGATGGGCAATTAAAACAGATCTTGCATAAAAATAAATGGAGAAAAATGTACCAAGACTTGGTCTTGGAAGTAAGAAATAAGAAAAATAAAAAAACAAGCGAAAAATAAATTGCTTGAAGTGGCTACACTAATTCAGAGAACCCTCTACTGTGGTCAATTGTAGGATCGAGAAAGCGCTAGGAGGTGCATAGTGCATTTCGCTAACTACCATTCTTGGAAAACTCATTTAAAATATAGCAGTGGAAATAAAGCAAGCACACAAAATAACTTTGTTTTTATTTGGTTCACAGCTTATTATCGTTGATTGCTTACGATAGACAATTCACTATTAGTCTCTTTCTCACAACAAGAAAGAGACTCATCTTTACAAAAGCCGAGGAATGGTAACACGTTTACCGTCCCCTTTCAACATCAAGTACGAAAGACAATAAGTAAAACACAACTTTTACCAATTAAGAATCAAAGTAAAGCGCGGTTGTTGAAGCGGCGTTTCGGCAAGTGGAGCACTTGGAAGAGGAGGTAGACAATAAAGGGTCTTTTATAAGATACTTTGAGCGCCTGGATCTGCTTAGGGCGCCCAAGCAAGGCCTATTCTATCCAAAGCCTTAGTGACTAGCCAATAACCATCTCTAAGCGCTTGGATTCCTTACGGGCGCTTGGATCCCTTCCGGGCGCTTGGATTGTTGTTGTGACATCATCTGGATGAAACTTTAGCCAACCTTTTCCGTATCGGCTTTATCCCTTCCCAACACCTAGATCCCTCCCAAGCGCTTAGAAACTGTCGTGATATGCCCAACTAGGGCGCACCACCTTATCTAGACACGGGGCTAGGTTTCAAACTGGCGCCCACTCTTCTAGGGGCACTTGGACCTTCAGGCGCTTGCCGCTTGGAGTCCACTGATTCACAGCTTTTGAGTTTCGATACCTACATCACAATGTTAGCACAATAATATAAAAAGTAATAAGTTTGGATAGTTCCTACTATCCGGTGAAATCTTTAGGTCGGATCGATGCCTGTTCCCTTAACGTGAGCGTTCTCTTACCCTCTCCACTCAAGAGAATTTACCTAACTTACCAAACATTCGGTCCTCCAAACCTGTTTGGACTACTTACTCAACATCTGATCTTTTGACCTAGGACTTTCTTCGATATTCGATCCCCGTTGACCCATCGACCTACTAGACATCCAGTCCACTGACCCTACTAGATTACCTGCCTGATGTCCTTATCTGCTAAGTCTTCCATCTAGTATCCCGTTTCGCTGACCTACTAGGGTTTTTCTGTGCCAAGTATCCCATTCCGCTGACCTACTAGGGCTTTTCTTTGCCTAGTATCTAGTCAACTTGACCTACTAGGTCTTCCTTTGTTGAGCTACCTGTATACTTATTCAAACTTGTTAGATCACAATATAGCTTAACTTTGAATAGTCACTCTGATTTCATTGCACATTTGAGCAATGAAATTGATAAATG
>JBAMIE010125560.1:0-16051 GCA_037177295.1 Kaempferia parviflora | reverse complement strand
TATCCATTAAAGCACTGTTCGTTTACTTTCATGTGCTACCATCGGTGAGTTATTCGACTATCTTGTCCAGGATCTTGTGTGAAGTATATTCAATAAGTGCGATGAAGGGAAAAAAGAAGATTATAAGATAATATGAACATTTTCAGGGTTGCCGATCTTCTGGGTATTCCTGAGTGGGAAAGAGAAGAATCACTCTGTCTTTTTCAGTCTCTTTATTGAGTGGGAAAGCTGCAATTCCTGAGTGTTCAAATGAGTCCCTTTCCGTGCTTTCGCTGCTCTTCAAGAGTGTTCAAATGAGTCCCTTTCTTTCTCTTTGAAGTTTGATTTTTCCGGGTTGCCGATCGCGAGGGGTTGCCTGCGCGTGCCAAACCGAGGCGGGCGATCTCTTAAGAGTAGTTGAGCGTACGTGGAGGGCAAATAGACCCGACCCAAGAACGCTACTGACTTGGGACTCCCTCGTCCCTGTGAAGTCCTTCCTCAAACAAAGGACTTGACAAAGATTAAGACGGCTTTTAGCCATTCACTACTGTCCGACGCCCGTAAAGAACTCTTGGAATGAACTCAGCACCTCTCTTATAAATTCCCCAGCGGGCAAGAGTCGTTCTTATATTCAACTTTTATAAAGTCGAGTCAAATCTTTGGGCCATGAACTCTACGGGTAGCAGCTTAGTATGCGTGTGCTATTCTGTTTCCAAATCAAAGGTTGTAGTTGTCATTTCCTTGATTTAGATTACGAAATCTCTGTTCTCGAGATTCTTGCTCGTTAAAACTATATCCACATAGGGTTATAGCTAGTTTCAGTGGTTTACGACTGGTTTTTTCAGAATCCAATTCTGAAGAGGAAATATCCACGATATTTTGCAGATAATCCAACCATTCATTTTCACTTATTGGAATACTACCTGAAGAGGTATTTAGAACACAAGGTGTTCCGTTTCTAAGGTTGTTTTCAACAATAATTGTTGATTCTGGCTCTGATACCAGGGGGAGCGGGCGTAGCCCTTTCGCAGCGGTTATCTTAGAGCTACGTCCTCTCGGAGGATGCTTATTACCAATCTTTCGTAGATTGATGAAGTTCTGTATGGTTAAATCCCAAAAGGACTTTGGTTTAGATGGAACGGGTCCATCATGCTTCCGATGTGTTACCATCCGAAGTTAGACCATTTTTTCTTCCTGTGGTATGGGCATAAGTAGTGAGATACCACGGGGTTTTCGTCCTCAGAAGAATCGCTCGAAGAGCTTTCTGGATCTGATCAATAATAGACTTATTATTGACTGCTAGATAGTCCCATTCAGGATTTTCTAGAAAGTTGAGTGCTGTTTCATCTTCAGCTACTCTCTCAAATCCATATTGCATGCATTTGAGTGGTGCTCGATCCGAGAGAACGAGTTTGTTCTTGGCAGGTAACATAATATGTTCCCTGTTGATAGGAATAGTCAAACTGAACTGACTTTATTCTCTTATCAGGATTTTCGTCCTGATATATGATGATTGGATCAAACCAATCATACTCTAAGAAGATATGATCTTCCCATCGAGATACGAATGGGTAGACAATCCCTTTAGTCTTTCTCCAAGCGTGTGAAAGACCGAATTCGAAACAACAAATATTCCACTGAGGGGAATATTGATGTCCTTCCGTATGTATCCATACCTGTTGGGTATAGTAAACATACTGGTTGTCTCCTATTACCATTTCTCCTGGTTTTAGGATTCATTTTATCATTAATTTTATCTGAGTGATAGACTCAGATGTATATAGCTTCTGGTTTTCAAAACCAGGTATGCCTGTCGAAGCCAATCAGGATCAGCTTTATGCCTTTGGTAAGGTATAAGGTTGTTATAGTTTTCCATAACAACTAGGTCTTTTGCTGGGTTAAAAAACCCTTTCACGAGTATTTCTACTCATCGATATTGGTCTAGGTATCCTATTGTTCTTTCTTGATCTTGTTCTTAGTCTCTATTTATACCATCCAACTCCCCCTAACCTTCCTTTTATCGTCTACTCGAGGTTTGATCGAATACCTATCGGGTCATGCCAGGCTGTGCCTCCCGCCCTGTAGATCGCCACCGGAACTCTGTTAACCGGATGTTAGCACCTACGGCCCGACTCCTTCAATAGGCAACAACACAACCTTCCTTCGTTTCCTACTGGAGGTGTAGTCGAGTATACGAAAAACTTAAAGCAAAGACGGAGATAACAGAAACAGATAAATTCTCATATAAGGACATAGAAGTTTAGAACAAGTAGCAGAACAATAAGAACCTAGATATGAATCTAGAGATTCATCTTACAATAGATAGCTATTGGACCTGCTGGGCTTCACTTCCGTTCCTGAGAGAAGAGGTGATCTTCAGCCGATGCCTAAACCTTATGGCAAGTTCCCCTTTTATAGATGAAGGGAGAATCTTTGCTTACATATGCACTTACGTAATTTTTTTAACAAGCGTCAGTGCTTACGTTTTTGGACTCTATGATTGGAGTTTGACGTCATGGCTTACGTCTTTTATTCTGCCAGCTGTTTTAGCTTTTCTTTTTCAGCTTTGTCGCACAGCTCGGCCACTTTGTGGTACTGGCACCACTTGCATTGATGAATTATTCCTCCTCGTTTTGAGAAGAGGCAATATTCTTGAGCAGTTGCTTCGGTCATGGGTAAATTACCTGAAGCATATCTAGCTTTGGCATTGTTGAAGCTGATGGTATGCCATTTATTGGTTTCCTTCTTTGTCCTGGCAAAGATAAGAAACGTTGTACTGGTATAAACAAAAACCTTGTTTGGGTCTATTGTTTCCAGTAGTTTTTTCTGCTGGATTAAATCCGCAGCTTTGTTTCTTCCAACTGGATCTGTTTGTTTCCAGATAGGGTAATAGATGCCAGAGGCTGGCATTATGCTGGTCAATCCCACAGTGGGATAGGTTCCTTCAGGTTCGGTAAACAACATTTTAAAAAACCAGTTTCCAAGTTTTGTAATGCTGAGCCGCCTGTTGTGTGACCTTAAGAAAGGTTTCTGGCAGTAGTTTGAGTTCTGGACCATATGTTGAAAGGTAAATCATTTTAAGATTTCCAGTCTGAAAATATTCTTTTACCAGTTGAGGGGAACAGCCTGGATAGGCAATTCCATAGTGAAAAGCTCCTTCGGTCATGTGCTGAAGTAGCTTGTCTTGCAGAGGGGCTACCTGAATTTGAACTTGCCTGAGGAGTTCCTCTTGCTGTTCATTTTCTGATATCGTGAACCAATCTAGCTTGACTTGAGACAATTCTCCTTTCGTAGAACCGACTATGGGCCAGTCGTCAGCCGTAAACGGATTTGACTTGCCTTTACCGCTAGCCGTTTGCTGCGGGCTAGCTGTTTCTATTTTGGGGGAAACAGTCCCCTTTGGTAGAGCTTTTGGCAAGCTAGCCGCCTTTAACGGACTTGTCTTCTCTTTACCTGCTGCCGTTTGAGCAGGAGTAGCTATTCGCTTCTGAGGCCGAATAGTACCTGTAGAGGATGTTTCTTCCTCTATGAAGGGTAGACTGTTGCAATTCTAGCCTTTTTAGAAGATTCTCAGTTTCCTTCATCGAATCTTTCACCTTCTTATGAAGATCTCGGTAGTATTCCTGCGTCAGTTTGACTACTTCTGCCATGAGGCTTGCGGCAGTTGTGTTGTGTCTTCCATGTTCCTGCAATTAATCAGGATTAGTGCGTGATAAAATATCCGCTAAATTCTTTTGGGTACCCTTGATATGTTCAATATCAAAGTGGTACTGAGAGAACCATGTTTGCCATCTAATTCTTTGCTTATTTGGCAACAGGTCTGTTATGCTTCCTTTAATAAAGGAAATTGCAGATTTGTTATCAGTTCTGACAACAAACTTTTCTCCCAGATAGATTTCGAATTTCTCTATAGCCTTTTTAATAGCTAAGAGTTCCTTCTCATTTATATGGTAGTTTTGCTGATATTTTGAAAACGTTCCAGATGCATATCTGCAAATTTCTTCAAAGTCTCTTTGAACTTTTCATATTGCTCCCCATGCTGTTTCACTAGCATCGGATTCAATTATTAAAGGTTCACCTGTCCTGGGCAATGTAAGCCTAGGTAGTTGTTGGCATATTTTTTGGATATGCTGAACATGTTCTTGGTCGTTGTTAGTCCAAGTCCATGTTACTCCTTTCTTCAGTTTCTGCTGAAGAGGTTTTATCAAATCTGCAAGATTCTTAATAAAAGGATTAACATAATTTAAGCATCCAAGAAATCTTTGCAAACTCTTTATATCAGAAATCTGTGTATATCATTTAAGATTTTAGAAACGACATGTGGTTGTAACTTTACCTGTCCTTGGTCGAGTTCTAAACCTAAAAACTCTATTGATGTTTGACATAACAGAGCTTTCCTTTTACTTAATCCTATGCCATGGTTTTGACACTTCTTGATTAAGTATTTCAGATGATCATTATGAACATCTGTGGTCTTTGAGTGTACTAGAATATCATCTATGTAAACAAGGATAAAATCCCTATCTTCACGGAAGATATTATCCATTCGTCGTTGAAAGATTTGTGGGGCTTAAGTCCGAATGGCATTACATTCCACTCATAGTGTCCTTGTGGACAACTAAAGGCTGTGTAAGGTTTGGATTGATCATCTAGCATGATTTGCCAGAATCCTGATTTGCAGTCAACCTTACTGAACAACTTGGAATTCCTAACCTGATAGATTAGTTCATCCTTGTTAGGTAGATAATAACCATCAAAGGTGGTATTATCATTGAGGGCTTTATAGTTCATAACCATTCTAGCCTTGCCGCGCTCGGCATGATTTCGTACTATAAAGGCTGGTGACGAATGAGGGCTGTTGCTAGGTTGGATAAGTCCTTGGTGGAGGAGTTCTCCGATTTGTTTAGCAAATTCTTCCCTATCTTCTGGCGTGTATCGCATAGGTCTGACCCGAATAACCTTGGAGGGGTTTATGGGTTTGATGCTAGCGATGGCCTGATCACGATTCCAAAATTCTAATGGATTTTCGGTAAACGTGGATTCTAATTCCAGTAGAAGCTGCTGGAATTGATCACTTGGATCAGCTGGTGTGGTTGTACCAGTTTGTTGGTAAAGAACCATATCACCATGCTTTCGCGTGAAACGAATGTTTCGGTGCGCAAAGGCGGTAGAAAGCCGTGGACAACTGACTACATTGTTACACGGTGTAACAAAGCGAATTGATGCACGTGTTTGTGTAACTTCCTTAAACTTGATAAGAAAGTTCTTTCCCAGAAGTCAGTCTGGTTCTAAAGTATCCAACGCATAAAATTGTATAGGAAACAATTTATCATGCAATTGAATGTGTGTACAGAGCAAAGTTCTGTATAGTGAATCTGAGAATTCACTGTTAAACCAAGAATTGGTTGTTTGGCATGCTCCCAAAGCGAATTAGGTGCGATGTCCTTTCGGGCGACACAAAACGTAGAACCCGTGTCTATGTAGGCATGATAGCCTTGACTTGTTGTATACCCTGGGTAGTGTAAACGAACCAAGATATAACTTGAATATGGGGAAGTCATGTGGAAAATGCTTTCCCATTTATCCATACAGCAGTCGGAGTGTATACAAACTGCTGTTTACCGAGGAAGTCCATTCCTAGTAGTATAACCTGATGGAGGTTACTGAAATGATCACTGACGTAGAACGTGTGAGTGAACATGTATGTGTATTGGACCTACAGTAGGTTGTAGTCCGAATACTAAGTCGACATAGTGTCTTGTTTCCCTGGTAGTACCAAAATAATCCTTAAAGGTATAAGGTATATCAAGGGTTTGAATTTGATCGGATGTAAGTAGTTTAGGTTGAATATGAGATTTGTCTGCTCCGGTCTCTAAGAGAAACTGGTAATCTATTGACTCCGTATTGAGACTTTCAGGATAAGTACTTTGTTATTTGAAGAACTAGAAGGAGCTTTAAAACTGACTTATAAATTCTTTGGACCAATCTCAACGATAGAGTTTGGTTTCCTTGCCGGCGTCATTATCATTCGCTCCTTTCATTTCCCATGGTCAATAATAACCGTTCCGGGAAAGTGATTTGCTCAGGGGTGACCTGACTGGCAGGGAGACTTTCGGCTACTGCTTTATACAATTCATGAATCTCTATCTCATTGTCTTGATGCCTAAAGGCAGAGTCATGATGTGTATTACTTATTGCATAAGTAATTTGATAGGTAAGTGAGTAAATGTCACTTCCTTGCTGCATTTTTAGATCATCGATTTTATGATAGAGTGTCAAGGCGCGGGACAAATGATGATCGCGTATAGATACAGCATAATTGGGAAATACTGAGAACAAAAGTGATTTGTAACACAGATTTCCAGTTACAATGCCTATTAGAGCATTGCTGCTAGACAAATGTCTATTGTCCATTAACCATATGGTTAATGGACTATTTAGTCCTTTTCGGAAGAGTGCTGTGATTAGCACCTGGATTCCTCCGATATGAACGTATTTAGCTTTCTTCCTGAATTCAGGAGAAGCTTTTTTGCGGGTGAGACTGCAATAGTGATGGGGTTAACAATGGTATTGTTACTAGCCCATTACTTTCGTTAACCATAATTGGGGTCTCGCACTGGTGTACGACATATCTGGTTAACTTCTGAATAGGTAAATAAGGGATCTGGAAGCCTCGACCTTAGGTTAAGTTTGACCTTTTGCATCTTTCGATAGTCGTCCTCCGAAAGAAGACACTAAGGATTCGAGTGTTTTCCTCTTCGTCCTCTATGTGATCTAAATCCTGATTAGAACTAGTCATCATCGAGTTCAAAATCACTGTAAGAATAGCTCAAATTGCTATCCGTCCATTCGACATAATCGCTAAGATCATCGTCGTCCGAAATTTCCTTAATTTCGTACTTCAGATTCATGTACCGGTTGGTCTCGCTTACTATAGAGCCAGGAATGTACAAAAGATTATATACCCTATCCTATCCCGAGTGGGGAAGAACCAAACCTAGGAGATGCCTGGACTGCATATATAAATAGGACAGCGAACGTAAACCATCTACATCTCTTTCAAAAAACTCTACTGAACTCATGAGGACACGGGCAGAGGAGCAAGTAACGTAACGGGGACCTTCTCTTCTTTTGTATTACAATGGTGCCGGTAGATGACTTAATGGACATCTTTCTACTATCAGACTCACAGGGCAGCGTTCCATGAACAACTGGAACAGAATCACTCTCATTCCCGTACGAGTCTGTTGCTTAAGTTAGATCCTCTCCTGAACCGCAGATCTTTCGTGTAGTGTAATAGCGTTTTTTTGAATGGAATATATACGTCTACAATGGGAATTTCTTTGGGTAAATACCATTTATACTCCCAAACTTCCCCAATTAAGGCACGTAATACTGTAATCTGCTGCGTTAACGGGTACCTGCAACTAGAATGCCTTTCGCTATCTTCTTTTAATAGGGCACCCGCAACTATTTGTCTCTTGTATTATAGTACGATGACAGACTACAGAGCTTCAACAAGAGCAGCTTAAGGAACTGACTCTACCGGAGCTAAGTAAAGCTGACTGACTGCTGAGCTAACTAAACGCCTTATCCCCCTCGTATGCAACTGAGCCAGGGCCACTCTTAAGAACTTCTCCTTGCTACTGTCTTCGTGCCTTTCCTTACAGAAGTTACATAAGTCTCTTCCGCGTACAAATAATACTTCTAACCATTCAACGAGTCACATGCCCAATCAAATAAAGAAAATAGAGCTCTATCGCCAGATAGCTACCTATATACTGTCTTCCTACATAAAAGATATTGAAAGAAAGAAGCCTTACTTCTAAAGCATTTTTTGCCTTATCAAAGTGAGTTGAAGCTACCCAAACTCGTACGCATGGGCTACTGGCTACTTTTTCTTTGCATTCACCCTATGCTATGGTATTGCTACTTATAATGTTTCTTCTCCCGAGAAAGCGTACCATTCAAGGAAAGGTGAAGCTCCTACTTACTCTACCTCTCGTATGCAATGAGTTGGTTAGATACATTATATGGTTATGGTGGGGTAATAATTATAAGCTAAGGAAATTTGGATGGGAACTCACATCATACCGGAACTTGGAACGAGGGCCGAGTGAGAACGACGGGGCAGAGACACATTCACAAAATATGCAGAGATGGAGCTTGCCTCAACAGAGTAGATGAGGACTTCGAAGCTTGGCATTACGATCGCCGAGGCCTTTTCTAGGTACGTAGTGCATACTATCGAGATGGAATATAAGCTAAAGATGACTGACCAAGACAAGACATGAATGAGTCTGAAAAGACAGAGAAAGGCCTCTTGTTCGAATATTGGAATGATCGTAATCACAGTCTTCCCTCAATTAAGTCAGGTGCTTTGACCAATGGATATGGAGTTCTTCTGAACGGTAGAAGGCAAAGTGAGAGGTTCAGGGTCTTGTCTTGATTAGACGTATAGTTGCTATCTGGCTGGGGTTAGAGAGATTGAGATAGTAGCCGTGGGAATAGATCTCTTTATGGTAAAGGGCGCCTCGCTCGGCTTCCCATTGTCAAATGAGTTTGTTGCTTTCAAATGGCACTCAATCAAGGGCCGAAGTGCAACGAGGGATCGACCTAAAGGGAGATTGCAGAAAAGAGTAAATGGTACACCATTTACGTAATTACTGTAATCCGCTTGGATAGGATCGTTTTAAAGTGAGGGTCAGAGTGAATGGCGCGTGCCATTCACGACCTGTTGCTGAGAGAGAGGGACGAGCGAGAATTACAGCGACGTGGGCGAGTGAGAAAGTCTTGTATTCGACGGGTAGACGTGCTCGTTCTTACCATAGGGGTAGATCTTTCTACGTGTGTGACTTTTTGAATGGCCATTCACGCAGTAATCTGCTGAGGGACGAGCGCAGCGACGTGGAGTCTCGACCGTAAGGGCCGACCAGAAGAGTAAATGGCCTCAAAGCCATTTACGACTGTTGCTTTGGGAGGGATCGTTTTAAAGTTAGGGAGATAGAGAGTGTTGCTGGGCGAAAGCGCGAAGACCGTAAGGGTAGGGATAGATCTTTCTACGTGTGTGACTTTTTGAATCAAAGGTGAGAGTTCATGGCTAAGACTATCCGACGCCATGAACGACTGGCCAGTATTGTTGGGGCGTAGCTATTGTAGACTCAATATTAAAGGTGAGAGTTCATGGCTAAGACTACTTTTGCCGACGCCATGAACGTTGTTGCCTTTGGGGCTACGCAATTTACGACGGTACTCAGCCCCCCCTCAAATATAAGTCAGTTTGGTGAATGGCGCAGCAACAGGTCTCTCAGCAACTCTCTCAGCAACATCTCTCAGCAACAGGTCGTGAATGGCCTCAGGGCCATTCACTTTTAGGCTGAGGCCATTCACTTTGAGGCTCGGGCCATTCACTTTTAGGCTGAGGCCAAATCCCCAGCAACAGGTCGTGAATGGCACGCGCCATTCACTCTTAGTACCGTCTCACTCATGTATCCCCCACTATAATAATTTCTCTTTCTCTTTCCATTCACGTAATTACTGTAATCTGCTGAGAGTCCTGTTGCAATACTGTAATCTGCTGGTGCTGGGGGCTATTTTTGCTTATGTGATAACGACGTGAGGGATCGCTTTAAGTTAGTATGGCAGGTCCGAGTGACCCCTAATATAAGTAAGTTGGGGGAGCGACAGCGACGTGTGACTATCTGTATCTGATGCGTGGTCTCCTATCTGATCTAAGTGCTTGGTCCGCTTCGAGGAGGAAAATCGATATTATTGGACACCGGACTGACTCTTGTCTTTAGCACAGAGCTAGACGTCGGAAGTAGCCTAGTCTGAATAGAGCGCATAGGCCAGAGCTTGAGAAGTTCAGTAGTGAGTGTAGTCGATGATTCTTCATGATTAGGGGGAAGTACATACTTTCCACGTGCATTCACCAACCTTGAATTCAGTTCAATCCTAGGTCCCAAGGCCTTCTAAAGCAGACCGAGTTGGAGATCTCTGAGGTAGGAGATGAATGGGAAGAGTCAGGTACGAACGGACGAGTGAGAACGACCCGAGCGACTGCGACGAACGCGATTAGCTCAAGCACTGGCCCCTACTTCACTAGCGGGGTCCCAAAGGATGGTAGAATGCTATAGTAGGGTCCGATGGTCGAATGCTATTCTGAGAAGCGACCAGGAAAGGAACGAGCCGACAAGTGAAGCGGAGCAGACAAAGAAAGCAAAAGCTGAATGAACGAGTGAAACGAAGCAGGGCTAAAGAAAGTCGTTTCTCACGGACCTCCATAAACTCGCTGTTTTATCACACTCATCAGAAGCAGTTGTAATTAAAACGCCTTCTTCTCACTTCATGTAATAGAAAGGCACTGAACTCACAGTTTGTGACTGCTGGCTCCGCTCCACTCCGTTCCGCATCGCTGCTCTTTTCTCACGCCAAACGAAGCAGAGCGCAGTGAAGAATCCTTCTCCAGCGCCAAGTGAAGAAAAGAATTAAAGTCCCTGAAGTGAAGGAAGCATCCCGGAGCAAACTCCCCACAGACCGTAACCGTTAATTGCTGGCTCCGCTATTGTAGTTGTCAAAATGCCAATTCAAGGGTATCAAAGATAGGCTCGACCAACGGGAGAGGGTAGACCCGATAGGCTCGACTGATTAAGGGTATCCGTAAGGGCATCTTTAGATGGCTCGCTTTACCGTAATTTAGGGTTAGATCTTTCTCCGTTTTGAATCCATTCACGCAATACTGTAATCTGCTTGAGAAGATCTTTCTCCGTTTTGAATGGCCTGCTTAATATTGAGTCGTAAATTGCCTTTGGGGCAATTTATACTCCTTCATTATCGTTCATGGACATTCAAAACTAAAGATACACTACGAATACTCTCTCCCAAAGCAACAGTCGTAAATGGCTTTGAGGCCATTTACTCTTCGGTCGAGCCATCGTCAGAAGCCCTTCCATGTTAGACTCAGAAGTAGGATCGACCGTTAATATTAGGGAGAGGAGAGGGGCGAGTAATAAGTGAGAAATATAACGACGCGGTTGTCAAAATGCCAAGCGAAGTCGGAGATGCGGTGAGTGAAATAAGAATCAGAGGCGGAGCGAGACGACTAAACATATGATAGAGCCTCGGACTGGACCGGAATCGTAGGTCTTTGTTCAGCACCTCCAAGAACATGACTCGTAGTTCAGGACCGGATCGTAGTTCAGGAACGGGGTTTGGGGTACGGAGACCTCAGACTGCTATCCCCACTTGAGAGGAATGAAAGGGAGACCAAAGAAAGAAGAGCGAAGAAAAGAGTGAAACGACTAAGAGGGGCGAAGCGAGGGACGAACGAACTTTCAAGTGACTACGAGATGCCGGGATCCCCTTCATCTGTCCCATCAGCGGTGAAGGAGTTTACCGGGTTGCCTTGACCGGATCGCATAGAAAGAACTCAGAATCGGAGAGGCCCTCCACGGGGAACAAGAAGTCGGGAGTGGAAGGTCCGAGTGAGAACGCCATATAATATAATAAGAGTTGCGAAGCGAAGTCGAGAAGATCCGGGCATCCGTGAACCATCTTTGAACTGGTGACACGAGGTGCGAAGCAGTCCGAAGCTCTACCAACTGAGCTATCATTGCGGAGAGCGGAGATGCAGGATTGGTCAGATGGGCAATGATGATTCATTCCTATCTAAGCCAGTCTTGGGGCAGTTCGTAGAGGAGCGGAGCGTGAGATGCTTTGTCGAGGCGATACTAGGTTCAGTGAAGCCGGTATTATATTGATAGTCGAAGAAGCTAGGCGAGGCGGAGGGCAGGCGGGTGAAAGGGAAGAAAGAATGGCCCATCAGACAGATGCTTTGTCGAATGGCCCATAGATCAGAGAGTGGTTCAATGAGTCTAGTACGGGCTAAAGGGAGAGTGAGGTGAAGCAAAGACATGAGGGGCAAGCGAAGGGGATGAGGGGTAGTAGATCAATGATATAATTATCTTATTAGTGGCATTCATCTCATCGAATTAGCGGAAGTGGCACCATTAGCTGCTATTGCTCCAATGGACTGAATGGAGAGTCTATTCCCGGCTCCCGGCATCTCGGAGTCAAGAAAGTCCCTCTTATTTCTCTGCGTTGTTTCACTCTGTAGTCGGCTCGGTCTCCCGGGGCACCTATCCTCGACTTCGCTTCCTCTTCCCTTCCGTACCCCTCATCTTTATTAAATTATGAAGTGGTTGGTCATTCCCGACTCTACCGTTGGATTCTCTATCTTACCGACCGACTTCCCTACTGGTGGCTATATTTCCCTGTAGCTGGGTGGGGGAGAAGAAGCACTCAACCTCAACGAGGGAGCCTCTCAAAGGCGACCGAGAAATGGCCTCCTAACTCCTCAACCAGGGCCTCCTCAAAGGGAGCCTCTAAGGGCGACCGGAATACCTCTCATCAAGGGAGGACCGACCGACTAAAGTCTTCCTGAACCAACTAGGGAGTCAATCCCCATCGATCTGATCTTCTTTCCCATGACGGGCCCATCTTGCTCATATTCCAGAAATAGCAGATGAGAGCACTCATTGGAATCACTCGTCTAGTCTACGTCCTCACTTGAACGCTTCTCCATCTCTATTATTAATAGAAGATCTACTGGGATCAGGGCTGGGATCTCTCACCGCTACGTGGGCTTTCACAACCATGCTGTTGAGCCCTCGGACTCTTTCAACTGAGTGAGATGCTTTGTCGAGCCGACCATGATATAGGAATAAGGAAAAGGAATAGAATTATACCACGGTTTTTATTCAAAAGAAGAAAGAGGTAGGCGGAAGTAGGAGACCCGTGAAGAGGACAGTGAAGCCAGGAAAGCGTTGACGTAGAGGCGGCGAGCGCCGATAGCTGTCCAAAGAGTCCCGAAGACCGATGCCCAAGGATCCCAACCAATCTCAGTCAACATCCGTAGCATCCGAAAATCAGATCAGCTGAGCCCTTCCTCCAGTCTTCGAAGCATTTCACTAGCATCTCCGCACCGACAATCTCATTCATTACTAGTGACACAAAGTGCGAAGCAGTGCTTAATTCGTTTTACTTAATTAAGATAATGGCAAGACATGGACCGTGGCATCTGCTCTTCATGGAACTCGCTGGATCGGCATGAGATTCCTGACATTGAAAGTAGGGGAGTACGGTCCAATCTCACTCCTGAATCGGGGCCCATAGGTACGAGTGAAAGGACGTGAAGGAGGCGGGAGGATGCGGGTTCAACTACGAATAGGTGGGTTCAACTACCCTCACTGGCAGCAAAAGCAATTGGAGCATCAGAGGGACAAGCGAGCTAGCGGGAGTGCAAGACCAAGTTCACATCTAAGAGTGCTATTGTTCTAATCAAGTAGAGGAGCGAGAACAAGCAATGGCAGGTAGGCGAGAGGAGCTCCAGGCTCAGAGCAGAGGAAGGGTAGGGATAGGGATAGATCTTTCTACGTTTCTTCCTTGAATCAAAGGAGGGCCCCGTCTGATAGTCTGCCCCAAAGGCAATTTAGACTCCTGTAATTTACGACTAATCCGACAAACTTACTAAATTAAGGGCACGACTGGTGCTGAGAGAGAGAGGTAGAGTGAATGACTACTGGCTTTGGGCCATTCACGCAATTACTGTAATCTGCTGAGAGAAGAGTTCATACTTACGCTACCGCCCGTCGGATAGTCTACAATTGCCCCAAAGGCAATTTATACTCCCAAACTTACTAAATTAAGGCACGACTGGTGCTGTTTCTGGGGCCGAGTGTCAAATATTCGACGGGATCGCTTTAAGTTAGTATGGCAGGGAGATTGTATCTAAGGATAGGCTCGAGCGGATACGCGAGAGGGTCAGATCTTTCTACGTTTTGAATACCCAAAGCCATGAACTATAATAGAGGTCTTTTTTCGGTTGAGAGGTTTTTTTGTTTGGGGCGTTCCATAAGGAGCGATAGTGACGTGGAGAGATATTAGTAGCTTTGTTACGGGTTCGAGACTACTTATAACTAGACACTACGGTGCTCTGCAGTAACAATACTCTCATCAACCGATCCCTTCACTTGAAAACAAGGAGGAACCCTTTGTAAATTCCATCCATCACCTAGATCCCAACATTCCCAGATAAGACCAAAGACTGCCTTTTCACTTTGGCCGTCTATAGGTCTTCTCCAGGAAGTGGGGATCATAGGTGGATTGAATAGATTTTCAAAGCTTAAATCTTTGCACAATATTATATCAACATACCATTGGTACCACTTTTGCCAATCTTTTAACCAATTTTGGTACAAAGTGAATTCTATAATGATAGGTGATATAACATCTCCTTTCCAGTATTTATCCGGTACAAGTTCTAATTGCTTAGGCTTCATCCGAGATAATACCTTCTGAACTATTAATCCCTTCAAATAAGGATTAGTAGGGTTACCCCTACCGATCCAGAGATCAATAGGTAGTTTACGGCCGGGGAGAGATCGTTCAGCTATAACAACTAACCGTTGCCATCGTTTAGACAACGATTCGCGTTGCTGTAGCTTCGATCTAACCCTATAGCCTGCACCACAGAGTCTAACAAATGTATTAAACTTAAAATCATATTTGTTAGACAACTGAGCCTGACCTAGAAAAGTATAAGAAGCAAGTATAGCTTTCGCAGAACATGGTGTCAGATTCTTTGTAATCTGATTGATCCAGAACTGCTTAGCAAACTCAAGCGCTCCAATAGGTGAATCTATTGATTTAGATACCGAAATTTGGACGCCTAAGCGATTCACAAACTCTTTATACCTTCTAGCTACATTTACATCAGCAATGACTATATCATCGCCTAGTAATGCGTACCGTTTGAAAGGACGCTTAGATCTAGGGTATTCAAATCTAGCCGCCATCCATACCAGTATATGATGTGACAGACTAAATAGAGCCCAAGAGCCATAATAACCTAAAGGTTGCCCAGTTTTTAAGTATAACAGTTTCTCCCTTTTAACTAAAGGAGGATTAACTGAAAATACATTCGCACTAAGTGTACCATACACAAACCAATCACCTGCCTTGGCGCCAAATATATGTGACATCACATGATATATAAACGCTACCGGCCATCTATCAGTAGCTGAGCTTAAGTCAAAAGATGTTACTCTTTTCGGCTTATACTTTTGCAACCGATAGATAGGACGTGACTGATCATATGTACCATCACAAGGCAAACGCGATAAAACACGCATTGCCCATGCATGAATAGGTTGTAGCAATCGCTGAACTATATAGTTACCTATAATAAACAGACGACGCTTACCAGCTCCGGGTAGGGTATTCGCTAGGCGACCTGTAGACAGATTAGATGTCTTCACAAGATCTACAAACATATTCAAAAATGGTTTTTCATATGTATAGAACTTGTGGAGATGATCAATCAAGAGTCGATCATTTTGCGCATAGCAAAGTGGTCTGAGTTTGCCAGCGTGCCATAATGCTCCTGACTGTCCTGTCAGAAACCCAAACGGTGTATATACGTTTATCTGAAGTCTAATTTGTGCGTATGCAGCAAGTTCATACCTCAGAGACGAAAATACATTACCTTTTGATCCAGGGAATAACCTTCTCCTGCGATCATCATTGGGTAACGACTTCCAGGTTGGAACCCATTTGATACCCTTCTCCAACAACATGTCCTTTATCCACGGCATATACATCCTTATTAAATCATCAAAACAATAGTTAAGATAAATAAATAAAGGACGCATTGCCGCTGTGCTATCTGGTTCTTGTATAATAGAATTAAACGTACTCCGATTGACTTTCGGAGCTAACTGTAGAATTATACTGAACCATGATAAAGAAACTTTAACCAACTGATTAGACCTTTCATTTCGTTGCATAATAATGTGGCGATGATGAAAAGGTATAATCTTAGGTAAACCAGCACGGGATAAAGCCACCATAACTGAAGGCTTAGAGCTTACAAATGTTGACTTGGCATAATATTGTTGCAGTGTCACAGCACACTGCTTCAAATATAATGCGGTAAACAGTAAGCCCGACTTCTTTCGAAGTCTCAGGATTTTGATAACTAAATTGTATGAGAGCACTGCACCCTCAAAGGTGT
>JBAMIE010125152.1:0-16056 GCA_037177295.1 Kaempferia parviflora | reverse complement strand
TAGTTCAGAGTCAAGTATCTTATGCGTTGTTATCAGATTTGGATTGAACATCAACCTGGAGGAGACTCTGGGTCACCGTTTACTGGTTGAACCTGTAAGTCACAATCAAACAACATGTTGATCCAGACATCGACCTTGAGTTCACTAGACTGATTGGCCTAGGTCAGCAGAGTTTGAGTGCATATTTACTCAAGATTATTTCTTATCATACCTAGTACATAATAAAATAACATTTATACATCAGATTCTAATTAGCTATCAATTTGAGAATTGAAAACTAAAATGTGAGTATTGGAATGGATGGATGGATGGCGATAGTGGGGAATTGAGAGTGAAAGTCCAAAAGAGAATGGCTGGTTGCATGTAATGATGAGAAAGCGATGAAATGTAAATGGATTATCTTAGGTTGTGTTCAATTTGAAAGACCAATATATATATATTTTTTTTCATTTGATTACTAATTTTGATAGATGTGAAGGATTTTTTTTTTTTTAAACTTTTGAACCCATTCAGTCAAGCCTGGCCATGTTAATTGGGTCAATCAAGGTCAATTGCTTTTTCTGCTTTTGATCATGAATGGACTGGAAGTGTCGTCGATTCCTGGTTTCTCAGTTGGACCAACTGGTCCAGTACAGGTTTCATTATGATCTCATGTATTATCCTGGATTGGATGAAATCTTTCAATTGCTTGATTTTGTGGGTTAGATACACTTCCATCCTTTATATTAAGTGTTGGGATTGCAAGGATGCAAACAAAATCCCACATTAGAAACACATAGAAAAGATCATGGTTTAAAAAGGAAGATATCTCCATTGGTACGAGGTCTTTTGGATAGAGTCCAAGAGCAAAACTATGAGGGCTTAAGCCCAAAATGGACAATATCATACCATTTGGAGATATGTTACTTCTTTTAATCCAACAATTTGTATCAGAGTCCGGACTAACAGAAGGTTTAACTGCTGACTGAGCTATGGTTTAATTGATTCATGTGAGTAGAATATTGACCTCAAACAAAGGAAGTGAGGGCTCCCGTGTCCGGATCAAGAGGACCAGACACCGACAGAGAAGTCCTAGTAGGTCCGAGGGGCAGGAAGACCTAGTAAGTCAGTTGGATTGAGGGACAAGGAAGTCCTAATAGGTCGGGTGGACCGAGGGGCAGCAAGGGTGGGTCGAGGATCGACGTTAAATGAATAGACTTTCCGCTTGAGGGGGCCTATGACCCTTCGTTTGGGGGGATTGTTGGAGTTGTAAGGATGCAAATAAAATCCCATGTGGAAAAGACTATGAGTTTAAAAGAGGAAGATATCTCCATTGGTATGAGGCCTTTTGGGTAGAGCCCAAGAGCAAAACCATGAGTGCTTAGGTTCAAAGTGGACAATATCATACCATTGTGGAGATATGTTAATTCTTTTGGACCTAACATTAAGTACCACCTCTATGCTAAAGTTTAATGATTGAAGTAATCTTCTAAAGCTTAAAACTAAATTTAAGCTCCTGTGATTTTTAGTCAGTAATATATCCAAAGCTGGCATTCTCTTGATAAATTTAATAGTTTTTTTGTTCAACTTGAAACTGAAGATTTGGTTTTAGTTCTCTTTTTATTGTAGGTTATGATCGTGTTTGGAGAATTGTGATTTGGGAATACATTAAGGTTATGAGTCACTAAAATGATTTTTCATTTACTAGAGTGAACTAGAGCCATGACATGAACTTTATTCTGACATGCCTTTAGATGGATCCTGAGATACTTCATCACGAAACACAACAAATTTATGCTTTTACTTCTGATATCTCCAGTTGCTAATCATAGTTAGTTCCAAAATTTTCATGGCAATCTACATGTTAATTAGATATGTTCTTTGACATATAAGAATATGCCTGATGGCATTGTGTAACCCAGCAAGCTGCATAAAGACCTATTTTAATATTTAGCCATTGGTGTTATGGGCATAGAAATGATTAATTTACTATTCTGGCGTTTCTTTTCTCCATTTGTTGTTATCAAAAGGAGCATGCCTTCAAGAAAACTGATCATTTGGCTATTTCCTAACACAACTTTATACCGATCAATCTTTCAAATTTGGTGTGATATTCCACAATCTACTGCATTATTAACATTGTTTAAAGTGTCTGTCCTATTAGAATGCATAGTTGTTAGGACGATAAGTGGATCCAAGTATAGCCTACATTCCATGGGCACATGTTTCTCTAACACCATAGTTATCAGTTTCTACATGGAGCACAGAACCTGCTCTTTGGGTGTGCATAATGAGTTAAAATCCACATGAGATGCAAAATCTGCAAACAAATTACATATTTTTCCACTCTTAATCAAACACAGATTTGGTACTTCTTGGAGCTTATGGTTGTGTCCTTAGTTCTTTCAATCTAATAAAAATGTCTAAAGATGTATGCTTACGAGAACTTATAACAATAATAATTTAGCGTATAGCTTCTTAAAGCATAAGAATTTTTTAAATAAATTGATTCATTATACATGCATAAATTATGTTTTCCCTATTTAGAAAAAAAAACATTGTTCTTGAGAATGATACAAAGGTTGTTTAACAAGTCATATTTAAGTAGTTAAGAGGAAGGTTTCTGAAAGAAATGAAACAATTTAATTTCTGGCTCAACCATATTTCAGATCATTGTTATTCATCCAGCTTACTTGTTTAAGAAAATAATAGTATGTTCTCAGGTATACTTTTGTAGTTGCCCTGCTAAGGAAGGCATTTCCTTGTCAGCTGCAGTTACATCTTATCTTAGACTATTCTTTCGTGTTATAGGAAAGATTCTTCAAGTGCATGAACAAATCTATAGATGATGTGAAGCTCAGCAGTAGCCTCCTACATACTTTAGCAGCAATAAATGCAGAGGTGGATCATAACCAAGGTCAGGAAAGCCTTTTAGGGAGTGACATATTCTTTGAAGGGAGGTGTTTGATGCAAATTGGCTGTGATGGTGCTGCAAAATCATCTCTTCCAGATAATATACCTAAAAAAATAATGCCTTCTTCAGCTAACATGGATGCAATATTTTTAAAGGTTTGCAAAATTTGTGCTTTACTTCACTTGAAGGAATATTGAGTTTTACATGCTTGCTTTTTGGTTATTGTTAAAAGATTTTTAGGAAATTTGCAAAATTTCTTTACTCTTACATTCAAGTGGAGGAAGTATCTACATCATGCTTGGTGTGGCCAAATTTCTACCACTAGGTCCATAATTTTGAAAGATGATGATATATCTTTTGGTGCAACAATGCTTATAAGTGGTTTGGACATATTGTTGGTGCAACAATTTTCATAAGTGGTTGCTCGATTGCCATTGCCTTGAGGATGCTTTGATGCACTTGGTAAATGGTTTTAGTTAGAGTTGCCTGAAATACTAATATATGTGCATCAAGTTCGCAGGGACTTGGCAGGTTGCACTTGGAGTTAACAGAGCTTGTGACTTGAAAGAGTTGAGTCATGTCGGTTGAAGACCTAGATGATGGAGGTTTTGACATGTGAGGACTTAAAATTTGGATCTTTGGGCAACATTGTCTTGGATGATGTACTAGATGTAGATTTGAAGTAGGAGGCTTTGGGAATGTAAAGACTTGGAGCATGGAGTCTTTTTGCAAATGATGTGGAGTTTGAAGACCTGGAGCATGGAGGCTTTGGGCATGCGAAGACTTGAAGCATAGAGCTTTGGACAACATCATCGTGAATCCTAGCTGATGTGTAAGACTGTAAGTTGGAGACCTAGAAGATAATGAGCTGTGAGTGTAAAAAAGTAGCATGCGATTCACACTTTTGGGTAACACCATAGGACATGATCTGGGTAAACTAGGTAGGAGCTACTTAATTGGCTTGTAAAGAGTCTTTGGTAAGGTTTTTGGTTTGTTACTGTCAAGTGTCAAACTTGATCCTAGAACTTATATAAACATACGAAGGTGTAAAGGAGTGAAGTCGGGATTTCTAAACAGATTGAGTCAACTAAAAGCTATCTTAGTCAATTGGAGTGTTGAGTTGATTTCTCAATCAATTGTAAATCTTTGTTTGGAAATAGAATTCTATTTGTTTGCATGAGTCAACTGAAATTGGGCTACAGTTGAGTGAATAGGATTTTAGTCAATTGAAGGATTAGTTAAATCGACTGAACTGTTGATTGTTGCCTTGCAACGACTAGCTTGATGATTTCAGTCGGGACTGATACTATTTGAAAACTAGTCGTTGGCTATCCATTTGAGGCCATTTTATACAAGCATCTAGTACGTTCTCTTTCAGCCATTGTGCATGAATTTGATATTTATATTCCAACATATAAGTGACTAAGGAAAACATTGTTTAAAGGCTTTTAGAGGCTTGTATGAGCTTTCAATAATCTTCTTTGCTTGATTTTTATATCATTGTTAAAGAAGATATTTTAATTTGCAGCTTATATGATATTCACTCCCCTCCCCCTCCTCTAGCCACCAGCCATTCACACATTGATCCTTACAATATCTACTTTGTCTTAGTATCAAAATTTCCCCCTACTAAGTCCAACATATAAAGGGCATGACTAATCATAAATGTTCTATTTGTTTTAATGGTCCTACCATTATAAGTACTTTTCCTTTGGCATTCTACACTACCTTTTTCCGTCGAGAAATCATAATTATATTAGTGCAAAAAATCAAGTTGATCCTAAATATATGGGACTAACACCATACCATGATTTGATGAAGATAAGTAGAGAAAATCAACCCACTCCTTTCCAAATCAAGTTGACAAGGGATGACAAACCTAGGATGTTGGGCTGCTAGATCGCTCGCTACGAGCACCTCCGGATTTACCCTACGGCCAGTGGGAAAACTTAGTGGGTCGGGCCGGTTATCTCCCAGATTAGTCGGTCCGCAAACTGGATACCTAGTGTTAAAAAAAAAAGTTGACCCTAAATATACCTTGCCTGCCGTGGGCAATAGTGCACTAGTCAGGCACTCCAGCAATTGACTAGACATCTAAGATTTGAATATCAGCTATGACATACTGTAGGGTAATTTCCTTTGGGATGACAAACCTAAGAACGCTGACTGTTCCGGTCGGTGAGCACTTCCTAATTTACCTTAGTTGCCGGTGGAAAATTTTCATGAGATCGAGTTAGTCCCCGTTGGGGTTAGTTGGTTCGAAAAGCTGGATACTCGATTATCAAACATCTATCGCATCTAGTAATTATCTTCCTTTGCCCTTGCATATGTCGTTTTTGTTAGTTTTCCATCATGGGCCTCCACTCTTTTTGTTCACTATTAAAGAGGGATGGTATGAAAGGAAAAAGTTGAGAAAACGAGGAGAACCTGGCTTGACCAGCTGTGGTCCCTTTAAAAGAGTCCGGAGTGTGTCAAGAAGGTGGATACAGCTCTTGTAATTTTTTAGGTTTTGTCTGACAACAAGTGCAACCCTCATGTTGAGTTGCAATCGTTGAATTTGGAACCTGAATAGATTGTCAATGATAAGCTAATGGAAGGCGAAATTGATGTGAAGTCATCATGTGCCTTATGATCTGTGAGGCACACATACTGCTATTTCTGGGACAAAGGGCCATGATCCCAGTGAGCCAACCTAGAAACCCCATTCTCAGTTTGGATTATGGGTTGCAAGTCATCTGCATGAAACTGAAATCATCACAATCATTGGTGAAAAAAGATGCTTGAGAATGGGCAGTATTTACATGCTATCTGTCAAAGAATAGACTTTGTGGATTTTACCTAGATGCCTTACTTGATGACGACGATGACAACAACAACAACTAAGCCTTTCTTTCTTGACATAATAAAATTTTTCTTTAAATGTGAAAGAGTAATATATGTATGCTGAAGTTGAATTCAAATTTTCTTTTGCATCAAAGATTCAAAAATATGAAACAAGTTGTTATCTACCTACTATTTGATGTTGGTTAAATGAATGTTTTCCTACCATTAGTCAATGTATAGAGGAACGTCAGATGTGTTAGTTAAATGTGCTGACAAAAAATATTACTAACCAATATCTGTATATGCCATTTGTATAGGACTCAGAAACTCTGTCATATGAAAGGGAATTGGTAAATTCTTCACAGGACCATCATAGAGTATTTTCAGAAACATTGTTTGACGTGCTTCCTATGCTCATAGTAGCCATAGGTTTCTTTTCTATTGGATTTGCTTTAGGCAGATTCACAAAGTCTTCACATAAACAGTTTCAGCAGCAACAACATTACAGACAACATGCTAAGGGCAGTGGCAAATGGAGTAAAAAGTTATTGTTTCTAGGCATCATACTTGGGCTGTCAGTTGCCTTGTGGATATTTGTGAGCATGAATGCAACAATTACTGAGAGGAGGAAAGAGACTCTTGTTAACATGTGTGATGAAAGAGCTAGGATGCTGCAGGATCAGTTTAACGTGAGCATGAATCATGTGCATGCTTTAGCCATTCTAGTCTCAACTTTCCACCATGGAAAGCAACCTTCTACAATTGATCAGGTACTTCAATGTGTTGCATATTCCATCTTTATGATTTTGGTTGCTGTCATAAGACGAAACAAACAAGTGAGTTTATATGTTGCATTCCCTTATGTGATTATTTTGTCTGTTTTTGTTTCGGAGTCAACTGTCCTAGCTTCTTAGAAAAATAGAAGATTTGTCGATTATTGTTTCTCTAGATATCTTCTATAAATTATAATTAGCTTTTATGAATATTATTCTATTGATCCTTTTCTTAAGATGCATGATGTAGCATATATATGCCCCGGGGCAGGGTTGAGTTGGCTAGTGCGGGGCAGAGTTGCTACCATAGGGCAAGGATTCGAATCTCGGCAAAGCCGAGGAAAAAAGCCTTCCCCTGTGGCCAACTATAATTTCCCGATTTACGTCCTCACATATGGTCGTAGGGCCGACTGTGTGGGGCCGCTGGGTATCGGATTTCACCTTTTGCTACCATGATGTAGCATATATATGATGCGAAGATACACATTATCTTGCATAGTTCCATTAAAGAGTTGTGTAATGTTTTGTGAATCTTGTAGCAAATCAAACATCCAAGTCATAACACAATTAATATCCTTGTTGCAGCAAATATTTGCTGAGTACACAGCAAGAACAGCATTTGAGAGGCCACTGATGAGTGGTGTTGCCTATGCTTTAAGAGTATTACATGAAGAGAGGGAGCAGTTTGAGAAGGAGTATGGATGGAAGATAAAAAAGATGGAGACAGAGGACCAGTCCCTGGTTAAAGATGACTTCAATCCTGAGAAGCTGGATCCCTCGCCTGTTCAAGATGAATATGCACCTGTTATTTTCTCACAAGAAACAGTATCTCACATTGTTTCAATTGATATGATGTCCGGCAAGGTGACTTCCTAATGGCATGTATTTTTTTCATATATTAAATATTCTGCTTCATCTGACTTCAGATCTAAGACTTCCATTTCCATTTCCATTATGAGAATTTGTTTTTTGAGCATATTCATAGTTCAACTGTTCTATGTACATTTTCTTGGATCAGGTGAGTAGATCTAGGCTCTCCTTGAGCAATACACAACAATAATAGATCTGCATGTTTTTCATGAGCGTATTATGGTTTATTGATCTACTCTTGGCCTTTGCTTGCTCAAATAAATCAATGTTGGATAGCTATAGCTAGCCATGCATGCATATAATTAGTATATAAATTGTTTAACACTTGCAAAACGTGTATAAGTAGCTAAATGTGGATACCACCTTTATTGACTGGTGGATACAAGTACAATGTTGAATCTACCGACTAAAAGCCTTAAACGGTTAAACCATCTATCAATATCTGGCATGGATGAGAACCTCAAACATTCTTTTCTGTTTTGTGTGTTTCGACTCTATTAAACTAACTAAACTTGAGCTTTTGCATGTGTTGGGTGTAGTAGTGTCACAGAGTGGAAAATTCCATCTTTAGTCCCATATCCTTAAACTAGAATCCTTAAATATATTTAAATTCCAAGATACCTCTACCTAAGTGCATTGGCATTTTAGGTTGGATTGGATTCTCTCTCTTAGGTTTTAACATGTCATTAGGGTCAAATGCACTTAAAAAATGATGTTAGGCCTGAGGAGCATGTACTACATTTATAATGGTGGTTAGGCATGCCCCCCTAGGGATTGATATGGTATCAGAGCTATCCTCACTTTGTAAAATGATGTATGGAAAGTGCCTTGGCATTTTGGGTAGGATTGGACTCTCTCTTGGGCTTTAACAATATGCACATTTCAGTATTACATGCTTGGCTGCGTTGAGCTTTTTTCCACGTTGGCTGTTTGAGTTGATAAATCATGTCTTGTCCTTATTAAAAATTTACAAAATTTGCCGTTGAGGTGTAAATATGAGGAATAAAAAACAAGTCTTATTATTAAATATATGAGAAGTTCCTTTATGATTCCACAACATTAATCATGTGGTGTTGCAACATCGAGTTAATCTTTTTTTTTTTTTCCTAATTTGTTACAGCAAGATCGTGAAAACATACTGCGAGCAAGGGCTAATGGGAAGGGGGTTTTAACTTCTCCTTTTAATCTGTTAAAGTCCAATCATCTAGGTGTGGTGCTAACATTTGCAGTGTATAACACTAGCCTGCCTCCCAATGCAATACCAGAGGAACGCATTAAAGCTACTGTAGGGTATGTAACCAAATTTAGTATTTTCTAGCTCCTAATCAAGTTTTTGACTGTTTTATTTTTTTTTTCTTTGTTAGATATCTTGGGGCATCATTTGACGTCCCTTCTTTGGTGGACAAGCTTCTTCATCAGCTTGCCAGCAAGCAAACAATAGTTGTTAATTTGTATGACACAACTAATGTTTCTGCGCCTATTAGGATGTATGGTCCTGACGCTCCTGGTGCTAGTGAGATGTATATTAGTGGTGTTGATTTTGGGGATCCAATCCGTAAACATGAAATGCATTGCAGGTAGCCATTCTAATAAAGAAAATATGCATGTTCCCAGTTTTTCCAAAGAGACTGTTTTTTCCTAATTTAGAAAAGTTCTCTGTTGTAGATTTAAACACAAGCCTCAGTTGCCTTGGTCAGCAATAGCAATGTCAGTAGGGGTAGCAGTAATTGTTCTCCTAGTGGGGCATATATTTCATGCAGCTCTAAACCGTATTGAGGAGGTGGAAGATGATTATCGTATAATGAGGGAGCTGAAAGTTCGAGCAGAAGCTGCTGATATAGCCAAATCCCAGGTATTTTATTCTTTGTCACTTAACAATATATGGTATATGAGCCAAATGTGGCTCACTGATACTGGTTTCTTCCCTTCTATTTTGCTTAATAACTGCAAATTAGAGGTTCTTATTTCAATTTGTAATCTGTTACCTTCACTCTCCAGCTAACACGTCATTATTTCTTATTGTAGTTTCTGGCAACAGTTTCACATGAAATCAGGACGCCCATGAATGGTGTTTTAGGTTTGTGACAGTTGATAAAACCTTAAGATTGTCACTTTAATTCATAAGATATTTTCATTATCTGAAATGCATATAGAAGAGAATGTCAATAAGATTTCTTTCCCTCAAATTAGGTATGTTGCAGATGCTGATGGACACTGAACTTGATGAGACACAGCAAGATTTTGCAAAGACTGCTCAATTAAGTGGAAAGGCTCTAATTGCTCTTATAAATGAGGTTCTTGATCTTGCTAAGATAGAATCTGGCAGGCTTGAGCTAGAGGCTGTCCCCTTTGATCCTCATGACATCCTTGACAATGTGTTATCTCTGTTTTCCGACCAATCACAAGCTAAAGGCATAGAGGTAAAATCTGAATTAACTCACACCTTCTACCAATTCTGAAAATTTCCTCTGTTTCTTAATGTCTTTGTGTTTATTAGATGGCAGTGTATGTATCTGAGCAAGTTCCAGAAATATTGATTGGAGACCCAGGGCGGTTCAGGCAGATTATTACAAATCTCGTTGGAAACTCAGTGAAGGTTAATATCTTTGACCTACTGCTTTATTGCATATTTACAGATAAGTATATGTCTTTGAAGAGGTTGTGACGATCAAGAAAATGGATTATAAATCCTTCTCTTATACTTGTTTAGTCTTCTATTGGATTTACTGAGTAATATTGCCTAGTACAGAAAAATAAATTACTGGGTCTTCCTGGGCTCCTTGTTATCATTATTGTATCAATGCTCAAATTTGTGTTTGATATAGAAAGTATTCATGTTCATGTTAATTGCAAAGCTATTATGTATCTCTCTTTATGTCAATGTTTGTTGTTTGACTCCCATGCAACCTCAAACTTTTCGAAAGGTCAATTTTCCTTATTTGTTGTTAACAGATAATTTATATCATAGTCAACAGAAATGATAGTAACATTAGAAATTGAACTTTTCTGGCAGTTTAAGTTCTTATTGTTGTTGATCTGCCAATTAATTCATTTAACAGAGAAAGTCTATGAGTTTTACACATACAGACAACTATTAAGCATTTATTTCTCATGTTGTTCCCTTTTTGTGAGCTTATTTGCACAAAATAAGTGGATCAATTTTTGTCCATTGCAATTTGGTACGTGGGTCAAACATGAAAGTGTGACTATGTGAGGTTTGCCTATTACTAGATTTTTGGAATTTTGTAGATCAAGTAAAATATGTAAGGAACTTTTTGTTAATGTTTGTGTCTCCTCTTGTTGAACCCTTTGTCACGTTTACTAATTGAAATTCTGAGGACAATAACCACTGGCTGCGCGTTTCAATGCCATTTTATTTTACTGAAGATAGTGACAAAAACTAATACTAATGTCGGTTTTAACTGTAGAACTGCACTTTGTTTTTCTCTTGACAATCTGATACACTTCACACACTTTTTGATATGTTCATATTGGCAAGAAAAAAAATAAAATTAGTAAACATGAAACTATAATGTTGTCCATATCAACTAGAGTTCAATCATCTGTTATTATATTTATTATATATTCTGGAAGTTGTACCATCTGTACTTTCTCTACCAGTTACTACTTCAGGAGTTTGACAAATATCTTGTGGAAGTTGTTACCATTATAACTGATATATATGTATTTCAGTTCACAGAGAAGGGGCATATATTTGTCTCAGTTTATCATATTGAAGAAGTAAGGAATATGGAAGATGGCCTCTGTGAAACACTGAGTGGGTGTCATGTAGTAGATAAGCAAAAAATCTGGGACAATTTTACATTGTTGAAATCTTCAACTGAAGGTGATAACGCTATTAACTTGATAGTCACTGTTGAAGACACTGGTGTGGGAATACCTCAAGATGCTCAAAGCCGTATTTTCACACCATTTATGCAAGCTGACAGTTCTACTTCACGGACATATGGCGGGACAGGAATAGGCCTGAGCATTAGCAAATGTTTGGTAGATCTTATGGAAGGAGAAATTGGTTTTGTCAGTCAATCTGGGATTGGTAGTACATTTTCTTTCACTGCTGTATTCAAGGAAGCAAGCAAAAGTTCAGGAGACATAAAGAGGCATTGTACTGATTCTATTCTATCAGATTTTCAAGGTCTGAGAGCATTGGTTGCTGACGGGAGATGTATCCGTGCTAGAATTATCAAGTATCATTTGCGAAGATTAGGAATACTTGTTGATGTTGTAACTAAACAACAACATGCTGTTCAGACCATAGTGGACTGTTGCAGTACCAGGTATATTTCTTGAATATATCAATGAATGCATGGAGCAAGTTTGAGAATTAGTTTCCCTTTATGTTCTTACAATCTGTTTACAACCAACTCGTCAACTAACGAGAAATTCCTAAAGAGATTAACTGGAGTCACTACTGTAAACTCATTCCCTTTCTTATCCTTTTGATCTCTCTCTCTCTCTCTCTCTCTCTGTGATGAGTTATTACTGGAATTCTGTTCTTCTAGAATCTGGATCTTGGTGAACAAATCATGATCTTCCATTATTTTTTTTTTTCAATTAATAGGTAGATGTGCCAAATATGCTGCAATTTTCAATTGCAATCATTGAGTACTTTTGGTCGGGAATTTGTTATATCTTAAGATTGAAAGTACTTGTTGTGGTGCTTGTAACACATGTATTTTATCTTATGCAGCGGGAGGAATCATATAGACATGTTTCTTGTTGACAAAGATGCTTGGGGTGAGCGGTCAGGCATTTCATTTCCTCGGTTTCTTTCAGAATCCTTAAGAAATGGTGTAGTGATGCACAAAGAACTTCAACCAAAGATGTTTCTGATAGCGACTTCCCTAAACCCTACTGAGGTTTATGACCTGAAGTTGGCAGGATATGTTGATAGCATGCTGAAACCACTGCGCTTGAGAATGATTGTTGCTTGTCTGCAGAAAGCACTAGGCATGGGTCAGAAGCAGCGGCCCACCAAGGCGAAACCAATGACGCTTCAAAGTATTCTCCGAGGAAAAAACATCTTAGTTGTCGATGACAACCTAGTGAACCAAAAAGTTGCTGCTGGTACCCTAAAAAAGTTTGGCGCAATAGTTACATGTGCTGACAGTGGAAAGGAAGCTATTAGAAGGCTACAACCTCCACACAATTTTGATGCTTGCTTTATGGATGTCCAGATGCCGGAGATGGATGGGTACTTTTCATAGTCTTTCCTTCATGTTCATTTATGGATATCCTTTTCTTTGGCCATTTTACACTCCATGCTGTATGGTGTCTGTCACCTTTGATCTATTTTTTGCTCTCTTCCGTCCTATCGCAGAATAGTCATCCTTTTACAATGTTCTTCATTGTTAGAAATTATCAATCACTTTTTGTATTTTGTGCATCTTAAAAAATATATATGTAATTTGCCCTCGACTCATAATCCTACGTCTGCCAATTAAGTTTTACTGAACATTTTTAGACACTCATATCTCTATAAGCTCAAATGAAGACCTCACTATGCTACCGTCTTGCATTTTGCTTTAATTTCAGCAAATTACAGGTTCTCAAAGTGCCTAGTTGTTTTCTATTTCTAATGATCCTATAAATTTTTACAGTTTTGAAGCCACGCAAAAAGTTCGAGAGATGGAGGACACGGTAAACAAGTTAATAGAGTCCGGAGATGTATCACCGGAGATATATGGCAATTCTCGCTGGCATGTACCTATCTTGGCTATGACAGCAGATGTAATTCAGGCAACACACGAACATTGCCTGAGCAGGGGTATGGATGATTATGTCTCGAAGCCTTTCGAAGAACAGCAGCTCTACTCTGCCGTTGCACATTTTTTTGAGTCCGATACAATAGATAGAATTTCATAACAGAAATGATGCCTTCTAAGAGTCTAGGCTGGTTGTGTCCAAAGTCTACAATCATAAAGAGATCAAGTGAGAAAAGATAACGAACTGATGCACATATGCGTAAGCTATAGAGCAGGATGTCATTAGCTGAAGCTTGGCTAACCTTATGGCTCTTCTCGTTCGGTAAGTCATCTTTCGCGCTCAAGGTGTTCACCATATAGCCTTCTAATGTGTTGTAATGAGCAGTAGAAGATTATGCTTCTTTCTTAGCTGATAAGCTAATCGATACTTTTATTCAGGATTAGCTGCCAGCTCTACATTAATAGATCGTATTAAAGATAGATTATGACTGAAGAGGTTATGCTTAATCCTTCCAGTTCGATGATAAATTATTGCTTTTAAAGGGTTGTATTCTAAGTGTAAAGAAATTCGTGTGTTTATGCTTAAGAGGTTTGGTGTGAGGAAATAGGGCATTTTTGATGTTGGAGAGTATTGTTTGTTACCCTTTTTTTTTGATCAAATATTGTAAATTCTTTGGATCTTTGTGATATATAATAAGATTTTTCTTCTAATTTGTCTGTAGAAATACTTTCATTAACATCTATGCAGTTTTCCCCCATTCTTCTAGAGCTCGGTTAATATTTATGATTCTTCTTTACCATCTATTTTCCAATCACAAGTGTTAATTGTGTAGGAAGAGGAAGACCAACGGCTTAGTATTATCCATTGATGCAGGGGATCCGAGTGGTAAGAAATTATAATTTTTGATTCGGATTGAATCGATGGATCTTTAATATATCAAATTGGATTTTGTTTAAATCTATATTTATTATCGGGTGTAACAGTTTAGTGTTAAGAAATTGTATCTTTTGATTTGATCATTATAGTTAGCTTTTAAACACCCAAAATAAAATTGAAAAAATATATTGAATTTATCTAATTACTAACTGTTTACTCAAATTGGAAAAAATTTGGTGGGAAAGTGTTGTGGATGTCATATATAGCAGTCTACTAACGCGAAATTGTTTTGCTCGCAGTATCGTTTTAAAAAAAAAAATAGAAATCTTATTTTAGAATCTATTAATTTATAAAGACAAGAAATAAAATTAAAATTAAAATTAAGAAGAAGAAGAAGAAAGGAAGAAGAAGAATGTCGAGCCATGGCCACGAGAATGAAACGCACGGTGAAGAAAAGGAAATAATAGTCGTAATCATGGGCGCCACCGGCACTGGCAAGTCTAAGCTGTCTATAGAATTGTCCGCCGCATTTTCCGGCGAAGTCATAAATTCCGACGAGATTCAAGTCTACCGCGGCCTCGACATCGTCACGAACAAAATCTCCACGGAGGAGAGTCGCGGCGTGCCGCACCATTTGATCGACGTGTTCGATCCCGCCGAAAGGCGAGATGTCTGCCTCTGACTTTCAAGCCTTAGCGAGCCAGACAATCCGCGACATCGCCGCCCGCGGCAGCGTCCCCATCGTCGTGGGAGGGTCGAACTCGTTCGTCTTCGCGTTGCTCACTCGTTCGAGCAACGATTGGAGGAGCTATGGTACGACGGCTGCTTCATTTGGGTGCATGTGGATGCAGAGGTGCTAACACAGAGCCTCGACCGGAGAATCGATGGGATGGTGGAAAGGGGCCTGGTTGAGGAGCTGGATCGTTACTTCGCAACCGAAAAAGGTTCCAAGGATCAGCATCCCGGGCTGGGGAAGGCCATCCGGGTGCCGGAGTTTCGGGCCTACTTCACCGGAGAAGATGGGCGAACAGAGGAGGCGTTTGAGGTGGCCCTTGCGGACATGAAGGCCAACACGCGGGAACTGGCGTCGCTGGGATGGCAGTTGCTGCAAATGGACGCGACGGCGGCCGTAGCCGCAAAGCTGGCCGGGGTGCCTGACGCAGCCGTGGCAGAGGCCTTGGAGGAGGGACGTGGTGGAGCCGAGTAAGGCTGCTGTGGCCAGGTCTCTGAACAACTCGTTTGGAAAGTTTTTAAGTGATGGAATTAAATTGAATTTCATTAAAAATTAAATTTTAATGTTTGGACCAATTATACAGACTAAAAGATTTAATGGATCTAGAGAATCAGACATCAGGCTGAAGTCTAGTTAGGTTGGGGGATTAGATAACTGGTAGGAAGTCCAGTTGTGTCAGCAGGAAACAACTGACTGATGTCTAGATGGGATATCTGACAGGAAAACCTTATGGGTTAGGAGATCAGACGTCAAGTAAAGTAATTCTGTAAATGACAAGTTAGGTAAGCAACTGAGAAGGGAGATCCAGTGAGAATGAGTCCTAGTGGGACTGTAAGCGCGGTCCAAATTAGATCCAACTTGGAAATCTAAATTGAGATCAAGACTAGATTCTCTTGGTTAGACACGATCTAATTCAAATTTGTGCTAACTCTGTGTTGCATATAGTTTTATTTTTTAGACTAGCATGTTTTGCAGGAGCTTGAAACGGAAATTCAAGTTAGGATGAATAGTACTCCAGGCGTCGCAAGTGAAGGAGGACGCCTTGAAGAGAAGCATTGGAGGTGCCTTGGATGACTGGAGGCGCTCTAGAGCAGATAAGATGGGAGGATAGAACTTCAACACTCCAGGAGCCTCAAATTATTGGAGGCGCCTCAACTTAAAGAACTAGAGGCACTCCAGATTAGTAAGGGTGCCCCCCAAAGGATAAATGTTGAAATTCTTGAATCATATCAACATGCATGATGATTCCCCAGATGAACCGAGGCGCCCCCAATGCCCTATAAAAGAACTCGTCGATCACAACTTAAGAACATCAATTCTCTCTCATTTCTTCGATTATTGCGCCGCCTCCTTACAATTGT
>JBAMIE010125048.1:0-16057 GCA_037177295.1 Kaempferia parviflora | reverse complement strand
ATGTTTCGGGAATGGGTTATGGAAATTTCAAATATTCCTTGTATGTTTCCTAGTTCTTTATTAGGTTGTTCCAAGTTATCTAAGCATGTTTAGGTTTATTTATAAACATGTGTAGAATGAATTGCTTGTTTATTTCTGCAAATTACGCATATGTTATATGTGCACGTACATGTGTGAAACAAGTAACGCCGCCCTGAGCGTAGATAAGGGTGGGCGTTACATAGGGAAGCACAACTACTAGCAGAGTGCTAGCGGGAGCACGCCACTAGTAGAGTGCTGGGGGCCGGCACATTGGCGGCCAACACATTTGCTAGCAGCGTATTGTGCCAGCCACCAATCGCTGCCGATGTTGAGAAGAGGGAGGGAGAGAAGGGGGCGGGGAAACTCACTATAGAATCGCCTCTAATCGCTGAAGGAAGAGCACGCGAGAGAGGGGCAATCGATCGAGTCGTGCCCTAGATTTTTAGGCTAACTTATTGACAGAATCCGAGTTTCGTCGATAATCAATCGAAACTAGTGTTCCGTTAGTAATACCTATCTGCATTACCGACGGAACCTAGGTTCCATTAGTAATGGCTATTTGATTATAATTATCATTTGCCATTCTGACAAAAATCATATTCTATCAGTAATTTCGTGACAAATTTGGAAGTTTTTTATAGTAATCTAAAATTTATCGGCTTTTTACCGAACCGCGTAGTTAAAGTTCCAAAGTTACCAAATCACATAGGTAAGTTTTAAAATGATGAAATCACGTATCTATTTCTGATTTTACCTTTATCAGTCGACTGATTTTTTAGATCAGTCGAATCGATTCTGTTCTGTATAGAATCGTCTCCATTTGAACAAAACAGTTCAACTGATTTTTGAAATCAACCGACTGATTTCAAAATCTGATTTCAAAATCAGTTGAACTGATTTTTTTTTTCTTTTTAAAATCGATTGTTCGATCGACCAAACGACCTCGAATTGACATGCAACTAGATTCTATGTGTTCGTCTACCTCTCTTGATTATGTTTATACTCACAAACATCAATTTGACCCAATATATTGAGAGTAATAAATTTTTAAAAATGAATATTTTTGAAAAATTTAATTTGTGTTCAAACATTTATTGATCTCAATATATTTGGTCAAATTGATGTTTGAGAACATGGACATAATCAAGAGACATAGACGAACACATAAAATCTAGTTTCATGTTAATCCGATATCGTTTGGACCATCAGCCGGTTTTGGGAAAAACTGATTGATGGACCAAACGACCTCGGATTGATATGAAATTAGATCCTATATATTTTTCTACCTCTACTGATTATATCCATGCCCTTGATGTCAATTTGACTCAATATATTGAGAGTAATGAATTTTTGAACATCAATATGTTTAAAAAATTTAATTCGTATTCAAAAATTCATTGTTCTCAATATATTTTTGTCAAATTAATGTTTGAGGGCGTGATTATAATCAAGAGATGTAGACAAACACATAGAAACTAGTTTCATATCAATCCGAGATCGTTTGACCCATCAGTCAGTTTTGGGCAAAACAGATGATGGACCAAACCACCTCGGATTGACATTAAACTAATTCCTATGTGTTCTTCTACCTCTACTGATTATATCCATTCCCTCAAATGTGATATATCCTAATGAATTTAATTGGTATTTTCACATTTCGGAAACATGCCCGAAGACATAGGTCCGATGTGATTTGGTCTATCAGCCAGTTTTGGCAAAATTGGTTGATGAATTTTTTGTGGTGTGGATTGTGAAAAGAAAAATCACTACTCTCAATGCGATGTATCGTAATGAATTTATTTGGAATTTTTACATTCAAGAGACATGCCCGAAGACATAAGAGCTTACCCCATGTCCATCCGATGTGATTTGGTCCATCAGCCGGTTTTGGTCAAAACTAACTGATGGACTTCAGCTACATTTTTTTAAATTATTTTTTGTTAATATCATCAAAATGAGGGAAGGTCAAGGATCACCAAAATGATGTGGTTATGTTATTATCATTTAAGTTTTATTGAAAATAGAGGTTACGACTTAATTTTTTGTGGCCGGATCGTGAAAAAAAAAATCACTACTCTCAATGCGATGTATTGTAATGAATTTAATTAGCATTTTCAAATTTGGGAGACATGCCCGAAGACATATGGTGACCCCATGTCGATCCGATGTGATTTGGTTCATCAGCTGGTTTTAGTCAAAACGGACTTCAGATACTTTAAAAAAATATTTATTTTTTGTTAATATTATAAAACTGAGGGAAGGTCAAGAATCACCAAAATGATATAGTTAAGTTATTATCATTTAATTTTTATTGATAATAGAGGTTACGACTTCATTTTTTATGGCCGGATCATGAAAAAAAATAACTACTCTCAATACGATGTATCGTAATGAATTTAATTGGAATTTTAACATTCAGGAGACATGCTTGAAAACATAGGAGCTTACCCCATGTCGATTCGATGTGATGTGGTCCATCAGCCGGTTTTGGTCAAAACCGGCTGATGGATTTTTTGTGGCCGGATCGTGAAAAAAAATCACTACTCTCAATGCGATGTATCATAATGAATTTAATTGACATTTTCAAATTTGAGAGACATGCCCGAAGACATAGGAGTTGGCCCCATGTCGATCTAATGTGATTTGATCAATCAAGCATCAATTTGACTAAATATATTGAGACAATAAATTTTTGAATATGAATTTAATTTTCAAACATATTCGTGTTCAATAATTCATTACTCTCAATATTGGGTCAAATTGACATTTGAGGGCATGAATATAGTCAGTAGAGGTAGAAGAACACATAGGAACTAGTTTAATATCAATCCAAGGTGGTTTGGTCCATCAACCGGTTTTGGCCAAAATCGACTGATGGACCAAACGATCTCGGATTGACATGAAACTAGTTTCTATGTGTTTGTCTACATCTCTTGATTATAAACATGCTCTCGAACATCAATTTGACAAAATATATTGAGAACAATGAATTTTTGAACACGAATTAAAATTTTCAAATATATTTATATTCAAAAATTTATTACTCTCAATTTATTAAGTAAAATTGACGTTTGAGGGCATCGATATAATTAGTAGAGATAGAAGAACATATAAGGTCTAGTTTCATGTCAATCCGATGTCGTTTGATCCATCAGCCATTTTGCCCAAAATCGACTAATGGGCCAAACGATATCGGATTGACATGAAACTATATTCTATGTGTTCGTCTATCTCTCTTGATTATGTTCATGCTCTCAAATATCAATTTGACTCAATATATTAAAAGCAATGAATGGTTGAACACAAATTAAATTTTTTAAAAATATTCATTTTCAAAAATTCATTACTCTCAATATATTAGGTTAAATTGATGTTTGAGGGCATGAACATAATCAATAGAGGTAAACAAACAGATAGATAGAATCTAGTTTCATATCAATCTGAGGTCGTTTGATCCATCAACCAATTGATTTTGAAAAGAAAAAAAAAAGCAGTTCAACTGATTTTGAAATCAGTCGAACTGATTTGTTCGGATGGAGACGATTCCGTACAGAACAGAATCGATTCGACTGATCTAAAAAATCAGTCGACTGATAAAGGTAAATCAGAAATGGATACGTGATTTCGTCATTTTAAAACTTACTTATGTGATTTGGTAATTTTGAAACTTTAACTATGCTGTTTGATAAAAAATCAAAAATTTATAGGATTATAAAATCTAGATATCCGGTATATATATATATATATTATATTAAAAATAAAATTTAAAATGTATTTTACCAATCTAAGCTAACTAAATGCATGCTTACCACAAAATGTAATAGAAGCTTTGGCTTAAAAAAACCGTCTCCACTTCCATGGCATTAAAATCAACAAAAAACCAGATTTGTACGGGTTATCATAACGATGGTCAAATCTTAATTACCGATAAATGAATCAGGGAACATCATCTGCCTTCAAAATTAATTGGTCTGTAAAAATCTGAATACTAGATTATTAAATAATAATAATAGCATGTGATAGTAAATAGAAATATCATAAGTACAAAATCCCAGCTTCAATAAATCGACCAAGATGCTCTCATTTCATACACAAAATTCAAATGGCAATCGAAATTAGTATTTTTTTTAATGGCCAGAAGAAAAGTCCGCGGCGGCCAGCGGCAGCTACTCAGGGTGGGGTCTGTAGAGGGGAGTACCTTCGCCAGAAGGTCCGGTCCGTCGGCCAACGGTGCCATATCTCCACCAACGACCAGCTGGATTTCCCGTCATGGCGGGCTGGCGGCCCAATAATCTGCACGTGTTCGACGCGTGCGCTGCCAAGAAGCGTGGAGATTCGTGCTCGGTGATCGGCTGCTAGGTTGGCTGCTGGCCCGTTGCCCTCGACCGCAGAACTGGAAAAGGCCAGCAGCTTTTCCATTCCGCCGTCTGCTTTGTGCGGTTGTTATTTTTTTTTTTTGGTTTCTCCTCCGGCTGCAGCAGCCAGCCTCCTCGCTGCCGCTGCCACTGCCACTGCCACCGCTGTCTCCTTCTCCATCCCTCGCATAAATCTAGGTGTGGAATTCAGCCGTCTCCTCTAGCGATATATGTCGATGCTCCGGCGGAGGAAGGGCGGTCTGCCCCCGCCGCCACCGCCGCCACCGCCGCCACGGGACCCGAGTCCTCCCAAGAAGGTCAAGGCTGAGCAGCAGCGAGGGAAGGAGCGGAAGGGGCGATGGTCCTGTCTTGACTGCTGCTGCTGGCTTATCGGGGTGATCTGCTCCGTGTGGTGGCTCTTGCTCTTGTTTTACAACGCCATGCCCGCCTCTCTCCCGCAGTACGTCACGGAGGCAATCACTGGCCCCTTGCCTGATCCTCCAGGCGTTAAGCTTCAAAAGGAAGGGCTGAAAGCCAAGCATCCCGTGGTGTTCGTCCCTGGGATCGTCACTGGGGGACTCGAGCTGTGGGAGGGCCATCAGTGCGCTGATGGCCTCTTCCGCAAGCGCCTTTGGGGAGGGACATTCGGAGAGGTCTACAAAAGGTAAGAATGTCCCTTTCTTAGCATGCCTCTATTTTTTTGCAGTTAATGTTGTCTGCCTAATTCGATTGGGTTAGACGTTTGGATTTTGAGAAATAGGAGCACTTTAGGAAGATAAAAAGAGAATCCATTTTCTAGGACAAAAAATAAATTCCGTACCTGAAGACATTCTTAGATAGTGGTTTGTTGTGTTGAAAGTTGTGGATTTTATGGAAAGTTTTATATGGAAATTGTAACTCGTCAGAGCTGTAGCACTTCTTTAGCTAGAAATAATTTCTTGATTCTTAAATCTTAACTAAATCTTTCATGAAATTTGAAGGGCTTATTCTTTTAGTTTGGGCTAGTTATTGATATCTTTGTATTGTTTCTAGTTGGCTTGGTCCTAGCATTGGCTTTGTTTTTATATTGAGAAATAGATATGACTTACAATTGTATACTTGATTCTTTTCCTTTAATTAACATGAATTTATCATACATGAATGTTCTCATAATTTTGCTGACTTTCTTATCATATTTCAATATCTTACTTTGAGATTTTTTCTGTAGTTCATTTTGTTAACTCTTTCTTTCTGCATAAGTTTTATTTCTTCTCAGTTCCTATCAAATTCATTATAAACCTTTCTAGATATTTGTGTAGTTTCTTCCTTCCTGGTTTTTTTGTTGCTTCCTCCTTTCCTCACATTTACTTGTGCATATGATGCTACACATGAGAGAAAACTAATAAAGCCTTAGTTCTCATAATTCTTCTGGGCAACAACATTGAGTGTTTTATTTCTCATTGTTATTTGTCTCAGACCCTTATGCTGGGTTGAGCATATGTCTCTGGATAATGAAACTGGGTTGGACCCTCCTGGTATAAGAGTTAGACCAGTCACTGGGCTGGTTGCGGCTGATTATTTTGCTCCTGGGTACTTTGTGTGGGCAGTTTTGATTGCTAACTTGGCTCACATTGGGTATGAAGAGAAAACTATGTACATGGCAGCATATGACTGGCGAATCTCATTCCAGAACACAGAGGTCTGAATTCCCTTGTCAACTACTATGCTCATCATTTTGTTTGATTTCTTGTTTTTGATCTTCAAATTTGTTTTACTTATGGTGTTTAAACACACGTTAGCAGCTGCAAGCCTTCAATATTCTCCTTCTTACAGGTGCGTGATCAATCATTGAGCAGAATAAAAAGTAACATAGAACTTATGGTCTCTACAAATGGTGGAAGGAAGGTGGTAGTTATTCCACATTCCATGGGCGTCTTATATTTTTTGCATTTCATGAAATGGGTTGAGGCACCTGCTCCTATGGGTGGTGGTGGTGGTCCAAACTGGTGTGCAGACCATATAAAATCTGTTATGAATATCGGGGGACCATTTTTAGGTGTTCCAAAAGCAGTTGCTGGATTATTTTCATCTGAAGCAAAAGATGTTGCTGTTGCAAGGTAGTGTTTCTGAGCTTCTTGGATGTTACTACTATAGATGACTAATGCTGAGCCAATTTCTATTTTGGTGCCACACTGCCACCTTCATTTTAGTATGGTCATTCATTGTTGTCACAGTGAAATGTAAATATGTAACATAGAAAATATCCACTCTGATGAAAATGCAGAATTGATTGGCTACATTGATAAAATTGTTAGGAAATCCTATCCTTGATACCAGTTTAGGAATAGAGTTTTTTTTATCAAATCCTGATCGTTTTTTCAAGGGTAGAAGTACAGGTTACTTTTCTGGGCCATTTATTGATCTTCAGTGTCACATTACTTACCACAATATTATGCTGCAGCTATGTTCTTGTAAGCACTTCTCTATAAGACTTTTGTTCAAATCTAGGAGTAAAACAGAAGAATACTAATGACCTTTCACTTGGACTTTAATTAGTAAATAGCTATGGCTTATGATGCGTAATAAAACTCATCTAGGAAAAATATATAACAGACATTGGTGTTAGACCAAGGTTTCAGGCTATCATGAGTACACATTGACATTTATTGCTTTGATAATAACAAACTAAAGTGACATACTGATGGTTTTGTCTGATAAAAATTGTAGGCCTAAATGAAACTTTAGATGTTTCTAAACGTAATGAAGTTTATCAAATCCAGCAAAGAGGAAATTCGTTGAAGCCAAGAGTAAGTAAGACATCAAAGTTTGAAGATATGTTTCCACATGTGTGATAATGTAAATTTTATGTAATGTTTATGATCTTAGATTATTCATTTCATATTTCATCTAACTCTTAATCTGTCCTGAAGCTCCATAGTAAGCTAGATTACTTGGTCTAGAGAATTCCATTGACAATGAATAGGTAACCTTATCCTGGAAAGGAGAACTTAAAGCTCTTCTAAACTGTTTGTTATTGAGGCCCAACTGAACCATTGACCATTTATCTATCACAACTTAAGTATCAATCGACAACCCTTTTGAGTGTGTATGCAGTCATACCACAGTAATGATTACTTTCTAGACTACAGCATTCCTAACAGCTACTTTTCCTTCTTAGGCATTACAAACCACTTGAACCTCAAAACCTGGTTTACAACATGCAGATCTCTTTTAATGTTCTTACACTTGAGAGAAGCCAATTTCTCAATCCTTTTAAGTTTAAACCCTTAACAATAGTCCTAAGAGCTATTGCTCATACTTGGAAACTTCCACCCCAGTTGCAAAGCTAAATACTACAAGAGTTCTATTGTGATTGGCTGCTAAGCTTGATTGGCCTCTACAAGAGTTGAACATTAAGAATGTGTTTCTCAATGGAGATTTAGAGGTATAAGTGTACATGGATGCACCCCGAGTATTTGTTGAAAATTTCAATACAAGTGCGTTTGAACTGAAAAAATATCTTGAAACAATCCCGAGGCCTTAGTTTGAGAAATTTATTCTGTTCGTCAAAACATAGGGTACTCTCAAAGTACAAACTGATCATACAATAATCAGTAGACATTCACAGATGGGAAAAAAACTGTGCTAATTGTGTATGTGGATGAAATAGTTTTCATTGGAGATGATGTATCTGAGATGAACTTGTTGAAGACTTGCCTTTCTTCAACATTCAAGATCAAAGACTTGGGATCTCTAAGATAGAATGCTGTATGGAGGTTGCGAGATCAACAACAAAATTGTTCTGTCAACAAAAGTACATCCTTGATCTTCTTAAGGTGACTAGGATGAGCGACTGTAGACCCACAAACACTTCAGTTCCAGAAACTTAGAGATCATAGGGAAGGTGATCAAGTGAATATAACTCAGTATCAAAAACTAATGGAGAATTTATCAACTTATCTCATACACGACCAACTATTGCTTTTGCTGTGAGTCTAGAAGTCAATTTATGCATTTGCCTTATAAGAAACATCTTGAAGCAATTTATGATATTCTTTGATCTTGAAAAGTACTCTAGTCAAATGTGGAATATTGGACTGAAATATTCCACAGATTTTTTGTAGTTTCTTATTGTTACAGTTTACTAGAGGAGAAAAAAATTGATTTTCATGCCTTCTTGCTGATTTTGTGACTATAACACTTAGTATGTTTTTTGTATTTTGTATCCGAGACTATGAACTGCGAAATTGTAATGGATAATTTTACATATTGTGCCAAATAGGAATTCTAGTTGTATGAGGATTCTTGTTGCACTTATTTGATTGCAATTTGTTCTTCATATTATAGCACTCAATTGTTTGTATGTCAGCATCATATTTGAATTATGAAAAAGATTAGTTTAACTAACCTTGATTAGCACACAACTCAAGCACTCTAGTGGACCGATTCAATGCTCAATCCCATCATATCAAAGCAGTTCGAAAGTTGTCATGTAATACAAATAAATATAGTGTACGAGAATATGCCAAAGTGATCACCCATGTTTGGTAAAATAGTGTTAACTGCGGAGTTTAATTATTTATTATGACACTTGTACATCAACAGTTTTGTGTTGGTAAAACAATGTGTTTGTTTCATTTATTTACTTTTTGTTCACATCAAAAGCAATTTTGACTCTTCAATATCATTTTAATTAGTGAGCTTGAATTTTAAAAAATGTTTAGCAAGAGTGGCTCCACATCTCCAATCTCATCTGGGCTAGAAAGTTAACAGATAAATTGCTTAGAGTTCAAACACTGGTGAGAAAAGACCAGTTATATGATTCGTGGCTTCTAATTTTATATCATTTCTCCAATTGACTTGTAGTATAACTTCTCCTTTTCCTTTGTAGGGCCATAGCACCTGGTTTTTTGGATTCTGATTTTCTTGGTCTTCAGACATTACGTCATGTCATGCGCATGACTCGAACATGGGACTCAACTATGTCCATGATTCCAAAAGGTGGTGATACAATTTGGGGTGGTTTAGATTGGTCACCTGAGGAATTCTATGAGTGTGCTCCTAAGAAGAATAAGATTAATGATACTCATCTATCCAAAGATGTTGATAAGAAGATGATTGAAGTTCCATCAAGAGTTAACTATGGCAGGATTGTTTCTTTTGGGAAAGATGTTGCAGAGAGACCTTCATCCAAGTTAAAGCAGACTGATTTTCGGGTATTTAAAACTTTGTTTCTGATATGTATTTATCATAAATCATCCACACTCGCATATAGGAATTTGTTTAATCCTTTGTATATGTTTTACATATTCATGCTTGTTGTATCAAATTCTAGATTCTTTCAGTGTATGCTTTGTGTTTTTACGGTAGATATTTAAATTCAGGTTACTTCATCCAAATGAAGAAAACATTATCCTGTTAATGATAAAATGATCAAATTGCACAACAAGATCTGACTTGATAATACTTTACATTTGCACAATGAAATGTTCTGTTTGCCAGTTTGATAGTGATTATAGCACTGAATTTCTTATCATGGTTCACATCCCTTTGTATGTGCCATGTAGTGATAAATACCTACAAATACACTTTATGGAAAAATATAAATGACTAAATGACAATTCTAAAGTCTAAAAGTGACGATGGAGTAGCATAAATTGTGTAGGGGACACCTTATATCAGCAGTAGTGGTGAGATGGGAAAGTTGAAAGGAAAAAGACATGAAGAAAGACAAAGAATGTAGAACCTAGAAGGCAAACCCACATCCGAGACATCTGTTAAGTGCCATCATGCAGCTTAGCTCCATTGAAGTTGTGTAACCAAACACCTTGTTGCAAATGAATGGTCATTTTTTGGTTGTGAAGCTTAACTTGCTACAAGCTTTATTAATCTCTTACCATTATGTCAAACCTGGGTACTGATGCAGGCATATGGAATGGATATAGTTTATTGTTCTGAATGTTTTTATAGAGATTAGATGTGACATGATCACTTCGGAATAAACCCACCAGACTTGAACTTCTCTAAAAATCCATGTTTATAAAAGGTTTCTTCATACAACCACCTATAGCATCCACGCTATTTGTGTTTTGACTGCCTTGTGATGTCAAACTCCCCTTCTAGATGGATTACTTAGATGTAGGACTGAACACAGTTGCTAAGAGAACCCTTTATTGATTAACAATTCCATTTGCAGTGACTAGTAAGGGGTTTTTATTATCTTTAATCTAGGATTTAGTCATTTATATATACACTTGATTATCCAACCTCACTGTTTGATCATGGATCAGACATTTTTATGGCCAAGTAGCTTAAAGACAGTGTTTGTTCATCCACCAGTGACCTACCTAAACTATGGTGAGGTTTGTTTGTCTAAATTTACAATTTTGTTACAGCACATTATACTAGAGTGACAAATATCCAACTGGGAAACATATATTGACAAATCACAAGTACAGTGAGGTTGGATAAACAAAAATTCTACAGAAAAAAATTTTCTCGACAAAATTCTAATCATTCATAGTGTTCAAGTTCCAAGCTTGACTTGCCTTTGAGTTTTTCTCAGTCTGGGTCTTTTCTGAGCAAACATTGTCTTTAACATCGTGCATATCTTAAAACTTGTTGAATCATCAACTATCTACTTCACAATCATTCTGGTATGAGATTTTGCCACGCTGTTGGTCAACTTTGAGCTTTTGGGCATCCTGCTATGACCAGACTTAAGTTAGTTAATCCATATTGGACTTCTTCCACATCTGCCACGGATTTTTTCGACTTCTTCCAATACTTGTCACATTTATTCCATATCTGGCAAACATTTTTTTTTGACTCTTACTTGCTAAGTATTCAATCGACCTTGAACTATTTGCATTTTTCTGTTGTTCAGGTATGTAGCCAACCTTGACCTAGTTGGACTTCTACAACTTGCACCTGCAATTCATGTTTCTGCACCTGCAGACACACTTAACGAAATACATTAGAGTAATAAACTAATCCTAACTTGAGCCCTTTCACAACCACATTAAAACAAGCTAATAACTTGGTTGAACTCGACCACTAGGGGAATGATTGCGTCAACTATTGCTTCCCATTTTTTTATTGGTCACTATTTTGATTGAAAAACCCTAAAACTTATGGTCTAGAATTGCTAGCTTCTTTTATTGAAATAGGATAAATTCTTGACTCAACTTCTCTTCATTTTGTTGGAGCTTTGATTTTTTACTTGTGAATTGGCTGAATTAAGGATTGGCCTCTTCTCTCTTCCTTCTACCTCTATGCTTAGCATCTTACATTGCAGGTCTATTATGGTTCTCTTGATGTAGATTGAGTTGGGTTGAAAATTGAGCAACTTGCCTAAGGTGAATGGGTGTTGGAACCAAGGTTCAAAATCTCATACCGTGTTGGAGTTCATTTCAATGCATGGTGCTGGTGATGGACTGAAGGTTGAAGAAGGAAGGAGATGAAGCAGGGGAAGAAAACATTGTTTGTGCCGAGTGGTATCGAGTTTCGGTAATTTACTAGAACGATATGTTTTGTCCATTTCACTTGGCTAGGTACGAGATTTCAAACCAAAGTTTGAAGTGGAAGAGTTGAGATGAAGTTTGCTATAGGATGTTGTAAAGCGGCTTTTTGGATTAAGTGGGTTGAGATGGGAGGGTTTAGGTGAGCTAGATCAAATTGGAGATTGTATGTTCTATGTGGCGAAAAGTTTATTGCCGAGAATTTTGTAGCACTGTAACAAGATGCATGGCTCCATCCTATTTTTGTAATTTTTTTTCAACCTATTATTGTAAAATTTTTAAAGTATTGGCTGAGAATTGTCTGAATACGTATCAGCTTTTCATTGGATAGGTTTAGAGGGTATTGATTTAATTAAGTTCTTGTCGCCTATCAAAATGCATTGAGAATTTTTATTTTTCTCATATTGGTTAATATCTTCACTCTTAATTAACTGTTGCATGGTTTCCTTTATAGGTTTTGCAAGTTGCACCACCTCTAGTGGTCAAAGTAATTATATGGATAAAGTAACTTTAATGTCAGAATAAAGTTTTCCCAGATCTAACATTTCTAATGGGTAGCAACCTCGGTGTATACAGGATGCAGTCAAAGGAAACAGTGTTGCCCATTCAAATTCTTCTTGTCGAGAAATTTGGACTGAATACCATGAATTGGGTTGGGCAGGAATTAAAGCAGTTGCTGATTTTAAAGTATATACTGCTGGTTCTCTCCTGGATCTTCTTCATTTTGTTGCTCCAAAGATGATGCAGCGTGGAAGTGCACATTATTCACATGGAATTGCTGATGATCTTGATGATCCAAAGTATATGCACTATAAGTATTGGTCAAATCCCTTGGAGACAAAGTAAGTGACTTGCAACCTCTAGAATTTTGTCCATTAGGACCATTTTAAAAGCAAATCCTTTGCTTATGTGTATCATGATTTTATACGGAACTCCTTGCTATATTTAAAGGGCAGCCCGGTACACAAAGCTAATGCGGGTCCTGGGAAGGGTCTATTGTACGCAACCTTGCTTGTTTTGCAAGAGACTATTTCTAAGAGTTGAACCTGTGACCTTTAGGTCACGCGGCAGCAACTTTAGCGTTGTGGCAAAGCTCCCCTTCAACTCCTTGCTATATTTGAAAATATATTTTTTAGTCCCTGAGATAGGTTATTACTTCTCTGAAGCACACGGTAATAAGCATCAAAACCAAGAGGTATTTGACTATTCCATGCAAACTAATATCTCCAGAATTGTATCCTCCTGAATATCCTAAAAGTATTCAGAGGAAATGCAACAACTAGAAGCACAACTTGAATATTTTAGTTTGTGAGAAAAAAAGTTCTGTTTTTGTGATACAAAAAATTAAATGGAAAATACGCATTTTGCTTAACTACCATGTAGTTTTAGAGAAGAAAAAAAAGAAGAAAGAACAATCTTTTATCTTGCACTGAATAACAAGATAAATATTAGATGCATTCTTTATGAATATTAAGTTTCTACAGAGAAAATTTGAATTTACAGTTGAGAAAGTGTACTTGTAGCATCTTTTAATTGAAAAGATAAATCCATTTATTTTCCATTTTCTAAACACCCTGTATTTAACTATGTAAAACAATATGAGTTCATATTCACATTCACATTCACAGTCTTATACTCGTATTAATGCACAAATTGCTATCTCCCAGGTTACCTAATGCTCCAGATATGGAGATATACTCCCTATATGGAGTGGGAATACCTACAGAAAGAGCATATGTTTACAAGTTATCGCCCTATGCGGAATGCTATATTCCATTTCAGATTGATACTTCTGCAAACGGTGGAAATGAAGGAAACTGCTTGCAAGGTGGTGTATACCTGGCTAATGGAGACGAGACTGTGCCAGTGTTAAGTTCAGGATATATGTGCTCAAAAGGGTGGCGAGGAAAAACCCGATTCAATCCTTCTGGTATGAAGACTTACATCAGGGAGTATGATCACTCTCCTCCAGCTAATCTCTTGGAAGGCCGTGGTACACAGAGTGGTGCTCATGTTGATATAATGGGCAATTTCGCATTGATAGAAGATATTATTAGAGTAGCTGCTGGAGCTTCCGGGGAGGACTTGAGTGGTGATCAAGTCTACACTGATATATTTAAATGGTCAGAAAGAATCAACTTACATCTATAAATCCAGTTGAATACCCATTATGTGAATACTCGAGTACATACAAGAAAGAGCAGTGATTCTATGGTACATAACAGAGGTATATTTTGTGTGATTATCGTTTATCTGACAGCGAATGATGAATTAAGAGGTTGTCACTCACGGGCTGCTACCATTGGTGGATTTAGTTTGGCGATCTTATGTGAACATGAAAAGTCTCTGTTGAAGCTCGGTTTGGCAATCAATCATTTATATAAATTGTGCTTCCAGCTTATTGATTGTATTAAGCATTTTACTACATACAACATATTTTCTTTGGAGGATATCTTGAAGGTTCTATAGTGACACTGAAGAAGAGAAGATTGCTGGTGCTCGCCCTTCGATCTAGAATATATTTCCCTTTGGGAATGGGAATTCATAAGGCTTGGAGCTGCAGCATAAGGTTATTAGTTACTAATTTGGAAAGGCTGTAATAGATCTGGTCAGCTTTTTGGACCTCTGACTTAGTGCATTTTGTGCTCATCCAAGTGATGAACTCTGATCGTCTTTTAAGCAGGTTTTTTTTAATTGTATATTGACCATAGAATTGCCTCATTCATTTGTTATATTTGACCTCCAATTAATCTTAAATTCACAGGGTTATGTTTATAAATACTCTTTGTTAGTTCATAAGTTTGGAAATGCATATTAAATTAAAATGTCATAATCTCATTCACTTATGGCTTGATGGGATTGGCTTAATACCTGGTTATGTCTCAAATCCAAAACCAAATCAATTTAGACCATCTAGCGGTTGTGGGCAAAATTTTTATACCAAGACTTGTGAAGCTCAAAGAAACAAAAGGGCTAATTATTGTAATTGAACCAGTCTAAAACCATCTAAAATTTTTGAAACCATTTAAATTTTTTGCTTAGACGCTGATGACCTTTGGGGACTTGAAACTTTAAAAAGGAAATCACCAAAGACTTCAAATGATCCGAGGAGATGACTTATTTTTTAAAGTGAATCATTTTAGTGCCATTTAATAATTCTAGGCTAGTCCCCGACACAATGGTGCAGTTGATAGAGCACCTTCTCAGTTTTCTAAGAATCGAGTTTTAGTTTTGACGAATTAATGTATAAATTTTTCTTAATGGACATGTGACCTAATAATGTTGGGTTGATAGGTCGCTCGCTGCGAGTGCTTTCCGATTTACTCTGGTGACATGTAGGAAATTTTTGTAGGGCTGAGCCCATCACCCAAGATTAAGCAAGATACCAAAGATAATAGTTCTAGACAAAATTGCCTCGGACACAGTGTGATGGTAAGAGGTGGGATAAACTCCTGTGCAATGAGGGTTTGAATCTCTTGTAGGACATATCATATGCCCACAGTATTTGTCTCACTTGTGATGTTGAACCGTTCGCCAAGACCCATTTACGCTTCTCGGAATTACCCTGGTGGTCGATAGGAAACTTTCGTAGGATCGAACTTATCATCTCAGGGTTAATCGATTTGAAGAGCTGAATACATAAGAATCAAAAATTAAAAAAATTCTAAATATCCTTCCAATACTAAAACATTAAAAAATCATAATATTATTGGATTTTGTGCAAAAATTAAACGATAAAATGCAACGGAAAAAGGAACCCGCTATAGATCTAGGCGAATTCTAATTACATCGTTGGTGCAAAATTTCATCTCTTGATGCCTAAAAACGTTACGAATTTGGAGAGTCTGGCCGATCTCAACATGATGACTACGTTTATGGCTCAATCTTACATGAGCATAGCCGCCACCTGTTTCACGAGCACAATCAGAGTCTTCCGATATCTTACACACAATGCTAGCTACCATGTATATATATATATATATACATACAGAAATTTTACCCTGCTCATCCTTTTGGGAGCGATAGCCGATGTGGCATGTTGGCTCGGACAAAATCCAACATCGTCTTCTTCACTTTATTAAACGCACGCATAAAATTTCTCTCTCTCTCTCTTCACAGACCTCACCTCCCTGCTTTCAAATCCAAATCCCTAAAGTCGCTGCCTTCCCACATCCCGCTCCT
>JBAMIE010124842.1:0-16066 GCA_037177295.1 Kaempferia parviflora | reverse complement strand
GGCTACCTGCACTAACGGTGTGGCAGCTCCCCAAAAAAGACGCATTTATAAAATCGAAATTATTAATGTCGAATTATTATGTGGCAGCTAGTGGATGGGGGAGCTGCGACAGCTGTTGTGGCAGCCAGTGGGCAGTGGCTGTGGGAGCTATGACAGCGTTGTGGCAGCTAGTGGCTGGGGGAGCTGCGACAGTATTGTGGCAGCCACCGTTGTGGCAACTAGTGGATGGGGGAGCTGCGACAGCGTTGTGGCAGCTAGTGGCGGGGGAGCTGCGACAGCGTTGTGGAAGCTAGTGGCTAGGGAGCTGCGACAGCGTTGTGGCAACTAGTGGCGGGGGAGCTGCGACAACGTTGTGGCAGCCAGTGGCTAGGGAGCTGCGACAGCGTTGTGGTAGCCAGTGGCTAGGGAGCTGCGACAGCGTTGTGGCAGCTAGTGGCTGGGGGAACTGCGATAGCGTTGTGGCAGCTAGTGGACAGGAAACTGCCACAGCTGTTGTGGCAGTTACCATGAATGGGAACTGCCACATCTGTTATTGTAGCTCCCACAAGGTTGTCCGGGGCATCCCGCCGTGACCTAAACCCTAGACAGACTTCGACAGGCAAAATGAAGTAAATGGCGGCGAAAAGAGGGTAAAGAGCAGAGAGAAGGAAAGTAGTAACGGTGGTAGCGGAGAGATATGGAAGCATTTTTACCTGGCGAGAGAGAGAGAGAGAAGGTAGGGCCGGTACAGCGGTAGACGACGTAGGGATTTGTCGAAGCGATGGCGGCAGTGAGAGCGAGAGGTAAAGAGACGACGCTGCCGGCTTTTTAAATCTCGCCGGAAAGAGATCGAGAGGAGAGAGAGACGAAGCTGGCGGCTTTTCAAAAACACAGCCGGCTGTGAGGGCGAGGAGAGATAAAAAAGAAGTCGCGGCAGCGCTGGCAAGTGAAAAGGAGAGAAAATATAAAATATGGTGACGCGGCAGGGCTACAATGTTTGTCGGGCACGGTCGGGTTGGGCACGAAGCGTCGGGCAGTATATCAATTCTGTATATATATATAATTAAAAAATAGATTAATCATCTATATAGCCTTTTAATATCAACAAAAATAGTTTGTGGATTTTGGAAAAGAAATTTTTTTAATATATATATATATATATATATATATATATATATATATAATTTAATAGGGTATTCGGGTCGAATATCGAGTATTGATAGTTCGTTCATACCCTCCTCCATTCAGTTCGGATATCGGATCCTCCATCGGGTTCGGATGAAATTGTCATCCTTAATTACTATGATAGACTTGACGAAATCATTAAGGTTGAATATCCTGCTTTACCCATAAAAAGGTGTGTTATTAAAATATTCATAGTATGATTTGACTCCGAGAACAGGTACCAAAATATATTCAAACTATAATTTAGTTGAGTTCATGTAAACAAAAGATTCAACAAGTTTAAACCCTTTATTTTCGCGGTACAAGTTGGTCATGTTTTCTATCTTGAATACTTGATGAAAAGAAGATGATCTAGTGAATGGTTTGTAGTTTGTTGAATGAAATCTTGCTCGACCATAGAAATTCCAAACTCCATCACGTCCCAAACCATGATACATTTCAAAATGAGGAAGTGAAAATATATTCAGTTGATTCATAAATTCAAACCATATCCCAATTATTTGTAGATGGAAATGTCATTTACAAGGGAATAGATAATGGAAAGATGCCCAATAGTGAGGAGTTTGATGTACTAATAGAGTGTAGTGATGAAAACCTATAAACTGTTATTGTTAATTATTCATATTGTAATGCTGACTAAAATTTAGGTATGATCTTGCTTTTTTACATGTAAATCTCACCATATAAGATATTATTATTCTGATTTGATTATTATTTAGCATGTGTATGTGTTATAATGTTATTTTGCATATATAATCATGTCGGATATTACAGCAGTACATGATGGCCAGATTCTTTTGAGGATTGTTGAGGATTGATAAATATTGTTGTTATTAGTAATTCCAATGCATCAAATCTTTTATTTATTATTTGGAAAAATAAAAGTTTATTTCATACCGTTTTAATCCCGATGGTCATAGTGTAGTTGTTTATATAATTAGTAAATTTAAAGAGTATTAGTGTGCTTTTGGTACTATATAGAGACATGTCAACGATAGTAGAGACTTTTATTATTGAATTCTTGGTAAGTAATTTCAATATTATTGATACTATATAATATAATGTCATTTTATTATAATTCTCTCAATATTGTTGCAAAAAATATATATATTTAAGAGCTATGACACGAGGCATAATTTAAAGAAACATGGAACAATTATTATGCAAAACTATACAAGGACGTGTTATACAAGTTGTGAAAGAACGGAACAAAATCATCTCATATACCATATGAGATTTGGGATGCATAGAAAAATATTTAGGCTACAGATAAATGATAGCAAAATTCATCAACTGTTTGAAACAATAAAAATACAGAGGTGACTGGTTCAAAATAGGATCCACAAAGCATACAACTGGATCACGATCTATTATAGAGCATGTAATAGACGTGGTAAGTCTACTATAAAGTTATATTAGATTTTTTTTATTATTAATGAACTTATTTTATTTTATAAAAAAATTTGTTTATGCAGGATAATACTTTATATAAATGTTTATTTGTTAGGAGGTATTTCCCAATATACAAAAAAAAAAAAAGGATGACACCTTTATCGATGCTCGAACAAAGACCATTAACGCAAGAATTTAAATTTTATTACTACTCACATTTAACAATTATTATTTTTATTAATTTTTATATTAGACATTAATTATATTTTTTATACATAGAATGAAATTATCGGGTTACATAGGTGTCTCAGCCTTCTATAGAGGAAGAGGAGTTACAAACTCCATCAGATGGTATACTAGATGATATATATTATGACGTTGTCAGTAGAAGAAAAAAGAACTCCCTCTACAGCCTTACCTCCCAAGCAAAAGTTACATATGAATGTGTAATAGCTCCTAAGCTCAGGGTCATCCTAGTTCTTGAGTGGAAGCGTTAGAACAATAAATTAAAGATTTGAGGAATCATGTCACAACAATAGAGCAGTAAATGGAAGATTGAGTCAATATGTTAATATAGTGACAAATGCAAGAATTCATAGAAAAAAGGACTTCAAATTTTCAAACGCCGCATCATTTTGACTTACAGGAGACTCCATACCACAACTCTCCTAATAATTAGTTTATATATATATGCATCTTTAATTATATTATATGTTTTCAAGAACAAGAAGGTAGATAAAAGATCAGTATTTGAAGAATTGAATTTGGTACTATATTCTATAATTAAGTTATATATTTTTTAAAAGCATGTTAAACTTGTGTTAATCAATTTTTACATTTTCTAATAAGTAGTTTAACTTTAGATCCATATTTAAGAAAGATGGTTTCAAAATAGAAAATGTAGTGTAATTTGAATCATGTGTTTGCTTTTTTAAATAACCTATCGTATTATATTTATTGCAAGTTGTGATGATGATGTATCTATTAGTTTTTGAGATTTGAGTTGGGATGTAATGAATTTGAATTATATTATTTTTGAACCATGAATGTATCCTGAATGTGAATGTATTTTGATCTATTAGTGTGGTTTGGAATTGGATTTGAATGTGTTTGTGAATGTTAATGTAAATTAATTGATAGTGTTGAATGAGAATGTTTGTGTTAGAGATGTGTTATTGAATGTGAATGTATTGTATTGATGTATTGTGTAAACAGGATGAAATCTCTCAAATATAGGAGGTTCAATTACATCACTAATTTAGTGACGGAAAAAAATGTTCCATCGAATTAGTGATAGAAAAAATATTTCATTGCTAAATTAGCGACGTAATATTTATTTTCGTCGCTGATTTAGCGACAGAAAAAAATATTCCATCACTAAATTAGCGACGTAAAATTTAATTCTGTCAATGATTTAACAACGAATAATTTATTTCCATCACTAATTTAACAATGAAAAATTTATTTCTATTGCTAATATTACTATATTAGCGATAAAAAATTTATTTCCGTCGCCAATATTAGTGACAGAACTTTAATTCCGTTGTTAAATATTAATGATGGAAATTAAATTCTGTCGCTAAATAACGTGAGCGACCAAAATTATTGTGACAAAAAATTTCTATCGTTAATCAGTCGCTAAGTGATCACTTAGCATCCAGAACTTAGCGATTGATTAGCGATCAAAATTTCAATCACTAATCGCAGTTCTCCTTGTAGTGATCTACATGTAAAACTTCTTTCAGATAAGGACACAGATAGCGTCATCATCCATACAATCATTTTTCTATATTTTTGTGTATTTTTTCCCAATGTTCCAATCCTCACTACATTTGGTTAGCTCCATAATGCTCCAATAAATTCATATAAATTAGTGTCTCGATCATGCCTAAGCATCAATATTCATTGTGGCGTTAGGTTGCAAAAGGTTTCACAGGCAGTGACAAGATTTTGCCACCCGGCCCACCCCCAGTTTCTTTTCATGAAGACATCATCTCCTTCAGCAAGATATACTTGGAAGAAATAAAGCTATCAAAATATGGTCAAATTAAAGGTGGAGAAGCCATGCCCAATCTCTTTGACATAAAGTTGTCCTGCAGAGTCACTGGCTCACCGAAGTGTAACGGGGACAAACTCACCGAAATGCCTCAAACCACTGGCTGATGAACTCAAAGAGGTACTCGACACTTGTTGGAGATGTAATGACAGTTGATGCAACTACAGTACGACACCAATTCATTCTCAACTGAACTGAGTGAGGACCAACTGCTGAGTTTAATGATGCATGTGGCTTTGAGGGAGCTATTTAAGTTGGTTGGGTGACTAGTTATGGGTGTGCCAATAAATCGATTTACTTTCGGAAAAGGTTTATTAACCATTTAAGGAGCTATATCTGGAACGATGATCACTCTTAGTCTTCATTAGACCCTTCAGTTTCAAAATGGCCTTATGATGCATAATAAGATATCCTAGAGTTTTGGGACCATTTTGATCGGTATTCATGAACGGATAAGTTTTGACCATAACTCTTGACTGAGGTGAATCGAGACTTATAATATATCAAATCGAAATTTATTCAAAAGATCTATGTTTGTTACTTAGTGGAACCTGTAAATGACCCAATTTTAGAAAAAAAAAATATATCGTTAAAGCATTTTTGAAAGCCTGAATTTTTAGTCCTTCATTATTTTTAGATTAATTTTGGTTAATTTCATTTTTACAGGAATTTTGAGACTATTTAAAACATCAATTTAGTTATTTTTGGAGTGGCTTTTGATCAATAATATTTCTACTTTTTTTTCCAAGACGAGGAATTTTGGATGCCTATTTTCTAATATTCTATTATTGATCTTTAGTAGATTTATATCCTACATTCATGATCTGATCAAATTAAGGGATTCAATATTCCCCTACGTCAACTTCCTAATCAGTGACTTTGAAGAGTAATAGTCGACTTCCTGATGCATGGACAAGCTTGTGAAAACTGATACAACAAACTGCTAATCATCATCAAATTGCTTCTTAGTATTGATCAACCAGGTTAGTCTGCAGTTTTGCAATGCCACATGGATCCTCGTGTAATCTGAGCTGTCCTGAGGGAGTTGGGATACTTTCAATGAGATGTCTATGCAGCTCAACACGATTACTATTTACATGTTTCCATGAACTGCCCAAACTGCACCAGGGAAAGGTACATCGACATAAATGAGTCTCAAGTCTCAACCTTGTCCAGGAACACAGTTCACAAGAAGTGTTCAAGCCTTTTTTTTTTCTGCTCCTCATAGGACCACATGGTTCAAATTCCAGACAAGAATTAGTTGTCATTAGTCAAAATGATTCTGTTTTAGCAGGAGGGGGAAAGTTTTTAATCTCTACTAGAAGAAGAATCAGAATTGGCCTCTCTCTATCTTATCCTGCTGTTTCAGAATATATTCTTCAGGAATATGATCCAAGTGGATGAACCATGGAACATTTTATACTATTCGAGTTAGGCACACAATGGCAATCCAGCAATCGAGTCAAACTTGCATGAATGCTCAATCACGGAGATGAACAGGGAAATCAGACAATGCAAAGGGAAAATAAAAAACAGTTCTTTATTTTGGGTGGCTGAAAAAGGACAGGCTGTGAGTGAGGCACAGAAGCGAACTCAAATGTTAGATATGGCGTTATTTCCCTAATCGCCAGCAGGTTTCCATCCACCATCGGCCAAGAGCTGCAAAAAGCAAAAGCAAGGATTGCTCTCTCTCTCTCTCTCGTTGCATTATACAAGGATTGCAATGCTCGCCAAGACGTCAGTGGGTCGAAGGTCGTCAGTTACACACAAGAATAAAATCTTGGTCTGCTGGCTTAAATTCCTGAGACCCCCAGTCCACTTACCCGCCCAGCTTAACCGTAGTTTACTCCCTCTGAAATTCTGTGGGGCCGAGCTCAGGGGGCCGCTGGGGTGGCGGATTTCCACCTTTTGCCACCAAGGATTGCAATGCTCGGGCCCCCACGGGCTGGATCAGCTGGTGAGTAACCTGATGTTGTCACCAAGAGGTCAGTGGGTCGAAGGTCGCCAGTTGCACATAAGAATAAAATCTTGATCTGCTGGCTTAAATTTTTGAGACCCCCAATTCACTTACCCGCTCAGCTTAACCGTGATTTACTCCCTCTGAATTCTGAAATTCTGCGGAGCCACTTGGGGCGGATTCCACCTTTTGCGACTGCTTCGCTTTGCGTCTTCCTGTTCCAAAGTTTCTTCCTTTTCCTCTCTCTACGCTAAAAATGGGAGCTTTGCTGCTGTTTTCTCTCCTTTTTCCCTTCCTTTCGTAAGTTTGATTCTTTTCTTACTTCGTTGTTAATCTTTTCTGCTTGTCTTCCTACCTATTGCGGTTCTGGTTCTTCACATCCTTGAATTTTTGGTTATTTTGGTCTCCATGGGAATCTGCCATGGAAAGCATGTCCCGAACCTTGAATTCCAGGAAGAAGAGGGCCTGCCGGCGCCTAACATTGGGCAACCCACACCTATTCCGCGAACCCCGAAGCAAGGCAAGTTTCCCTTCTGCAGTCCAAGCCCTCTTCTAGGCTCTTACAAGAACTCGCCTGCCAACTCTAATGGGAGAACGCCGCTGAGATTTCTCAAGCGACCCTTCCCTCCTCCGTCGCCTGCGAAGCACATCAGGGCTCTCCTCGCTCGTCGGCACGGCACGGGGAAGGCGAACGAGGCGTCGATCCCTGAGGGCAGCGAGGTGGAAGTGGGATTGGACAAGAACTTCGGATTCTCCAAGCAGTTCTTCTCAAAATTTGAACTTGCCGAGGAGGTTGGGCGTGGGCATTTTGGGTATACATGTGCTGCCAAGGTGAAGAAGGGAGACACGAAAGGAGAAGAGGCGGCGGTCAAGGTTATTCCCAAAACAAAGGTTCATCTCTTTCCCTACAGAGTTCTTTGTTTTCACAACATTTGTTTTCTTTCCACCATTTTTGTTACTTGCATGACTTTACTGTTTAGCTTTCACAGCCAATTACCGAAATGTTTAAAAGAATTCTCGTTTATAGCTGGGATTTATTCTTCAGATTTATCCTATTTGTGATATTTATTCTATAATCTACACCACGTCCTAATTGCATGATGTGATCTCTCTCTGTGTCTCTTTTTTTTTTTTTTTTTTGGTAATCCATAGCTCTTCTGTTTTTTCTTCTTTGCTCATTTTGTATGTAAAGCATCTTGATGCAATAATAGTTGAAGAAAACATTGACTAGGAAATATGTGAAGATGAGAACTGTGTGACTCAATCATGTAATCTCACAGTGAAGGTGATGCCACATATGGAGATCTGGTGTCAACCTTCGGAGGTAACCCATTTGGTGATAGTGTGATAATAGGAAAACTTATATATATATGATTTTCTTAGCCTGGGCGACACACGTCGCGATGCGCAACGCGTGTGGGCGATACCCGTGCGCGATGCGCGACGTGCGTGGGCGACACCCATGCGTGACGCGCGTGGGCGCCTCTCTACACAGGCTCCAATCATTGGAGGCGCCTCCCCAGGTGAGAGGCGCGCATGCACGTTGTGCATGGGTGTTGCCCAGGCTAACAAATCTCTCTCTATATATATTTTACAAACACAACAAAATCGTAGACAGAAAAAGATCATATAGAGAGAATTGAAAAACAACGAAATAAAACCAAAGGAATTAGCAGGTGGAGATTTTTGAGCAATTCTTTGTACTTGTTGAAACTAACTTTGATATTAAAATGATGGCTTTGCCTACAAAACTAAAGGCCAAGGAAACTAGAAAATAAACACAAATTTGTTAAGTGGTAATCAAGAAAAATATACATTAATTTAATCTTAATTAAGAGGTTAAAAAATTTGGAAATTTTAAATTCCATATTATACCTTTAATTCTCATTTTAGTTATTTAATGTTTATATATATTTATATATGTAATAAACTATTTTTGTTCCTTTCAATTATTTATCAATATTTAGAGTTACTATCGTTATTCTAGATTATCATCATTTTTCTTAATATAATTTTATTACTCAACATTTAGTCACCAATTATAAATCTATCATCAATAATGAATCTCCAGTATATCCATACCAATAAATCCACTAACAAATGAGTCATTGGAGTCATTGTCCTCAGCTATATTACACCATTTGATGTATGGGCTAAATCACGCAAATAAAATACTGACTACAAGCAACTCCTCGCTACCACATCCTCTCACATTGTACTTTATACAAGGCTAAATATCATTTGCCTAATATAGGGATGCAATTGACATGAACTCGATGAGAATAATGTCTCTTGAACCCATAACAAATTGAAGATAGAAATAAAAAAAGATTAAATGAATAGTATGGAGTTATGGACGATAAAACATCAACCCAATGATTAGCAAAGCATGAACTTAAGTATATGAGATAGAAGATGCCACAACCTAAGATATTTTGGTTGATAATTTAGATGAATGTTACATGTATTGCCTTGATAAGTTCTAGTTCAATGAAGAATTGAGAAGGGAGAGCCTCACAATGCTTTTAGATTGAAAATAACCTTAAATACATGTGTAGTTGCCACCCCCTATTTATAACTAGAGGGTGACATAACCTCAAAGGCCTAATGCTCATTTAGAAAAGGACTAAGCAAACTACTTAACTAATTTGGGCTCAAGTCATCATTACAATCCAAATAAAGGTAAAATTAAGACCAACATATTAAAATTATTCCCACTATATAAAAATAGGAGTTAAGCGACTAACTATGCCCATCTAAGGCTTGAATTAGGATGACTAGGCTATATGACTTTCTCTTATCTAAAGTTGAGTCAATTGCTGCCTTTGTCTTGGCTTCTTCAATCAAGACGCCACAACCTAAGATATTTAGGTTGATAATTTAGATGATTGTTACATGGATTGCCTTGATAAGTTCTAGTTCAATTAAGAACCAACAAGTGAGAGCCTCACAATTCTTTTAGATTGAAAATAACCTTAAATACATGTGTAGTTGACACCCCCTATTTATAACTAGAGGGTGACATAACCTTAAAGGCCTAATGCTCATTTAGAAAAGGCCTAAGCAAACTACTTAACTAATTTGGGCTTAAGTCATCATTACAATCCAAATAAAGGTAAAATTAGGACCAACATATTAAAATTGTTTCCACTATATAAAAATAGGAGTTAAGCAACTAACTAAGCCCATCTAAGGCTTGAATTAGGATGACTAGGCTATATGACTTGCTCTTATCCAAATTTGAGTGAATTGCAGCCTTTGTCTTGACTTCCTTCATCTTTTTTAGCTCTAGCCCATGTAACCTCCATTGATGTATAATGGATCATCAAGAAGTTCTAAAATGTTCCATGATGTTAGCTTAATTCCCATCCTTAGTTTGATTTGCCTTAACTCGGTCTTCATCAACAACTCTTCGGATCTCTCATAATTGTTAATTTGAAAAGTAGACAAGTCATCGCTCAAATTTTTTTATTCATTTACCCCCCTGTCATGTCAGGGTTGACTTTATTTGTTTTTATAATGTTTCAATTTCTTTTGAAATCAACTTTTTCTCATCTTTTTTATCATCTTCACTCAATTTATCAACATTCTTCATGGAAACCCAATGTGTTTAATCTTACCTTTATGATCTTACGTGTATTTTCAATGTTTCCAAATCTAGCTTCAAGGTTTTCCAATTAGCACTTACAACAATATTTCTTAGAGCCGTAGTAATGCTAGTGCTCTAGCATCATTTTTGGCAATGCAAGATTAAACATTAAGGTAATGAAAATTAGAGAAGATATTACTAGACAAATGAAGAACAATGAGGTAGAAAGTTAACAACTCAAGAAATATCTCATGGATATTTTATTTTTGTTAAATGGAAGGAATGTATTATTGTTATCATTATTTTTGCAGTAGATTCTAGGGATAAGATCAATATTTTTCCTTGAGAGAAAATGGATGTAGCACAAAGATATTTACACTAGTTACACAAATTTAAAAAATAAAATTGAGTAAGCTTGTCATAATATGAAATTGATGCTTTCATTTGATTGATGAACCTTCCAATGCTATCCCATTTGATTTGCTTCTCAATTCTCATGTACACACTAAAATATGATATTTCAATAATGATGGAACTCATTTATCTATTTTGTTTTAGTTCTTAAAATATAATTGATGTGTTTTGCCTAGGTCATAATTTAGTTTTTGGTTTATTTTATTTTGAGATTTAAAGCCCACACATGAGGCTTAGGGCTATTGTTTGAGGGATTTATCAGGTTTCAATTATCAATAAATTTTTTGTTGAAAATTCTTTTCCTCTACGGAATCTCCAGTTGAGGCATGCATCCTTATTGAGATTAGCTTTCGTCCCATACCTTTAAAACTAGTTGTCACCTAACACCACCTCCAATTTTTCTCTAAATCCAATATGATAGATCAACCTTCTTCAGTGCCAATCACACACACCCTATGATTGCCATCATTGTTTGCTAGATGTAAGTGCTTGTAAGAACCTTATGTTGCTGTTTTCCTCTTGCACAATCCATATTCATCAACTGCCATTAGTGCTTTTCTGTCCAGATGAAAGCCTCACATCATCAAGACATTACCAAACACCATCCTCTCTTGCCTAACCCACTACCTTCTGCCACGTAGCCATGAAGCATGATGTCAACCATCAAGCAGATAGGGTACACTCCATCAATTCAGTCCATTGACCATGATTCTTGTATGCTTAGGTGTAAAACAACTCTTAAGGGCTAGTCCTAGAACATAACGGAATGGGCATGCACATAGTTGTCCAACCCAGCCTTAGCATGAGCCAAAGTCATTCTAGCCACTCTTCCTATATCAATGATCTATGCTAAAAGAGCCACAAGGAAAAGTCATGATCTTAGATTTGAATCAACAGTGACTCAATCTTCCGACAGTCTACACTGTATCATTCGGAGTGATCTAATGATTGTTAATGTTATCTTCGATTAAGTTATGTCTTCTTTTCTCATGATGTATGTTCCAGCTATTGGACTTTGTTTTCTTGGTTATCTATGTTTTATCTCATTTACTAAGATTTCAAAGTTGAGTTATTTCACAATACTTTCTAATTGATGTGTATTAGTAGTTCAGTACAAAACAAAGTATCCTCTTAACTAGTCATTATGGAAATACTTTGCAGATGACAACTGCTATAGGTATTGAAGATGTGCATAGAGAAGTGAGAATATTAAGTTCTCTAACAGGGCATAAAAATGTAGTACATTTTTATGATGCTTACGAGGATGAAGATAATGTGTATATCGTAATGGAGTAAGTTATACCAGTTTAAGGCACTCTAGATCCTTCACAACTCTATTCTTCTGGCAATGGTCTTTTTGGAGATTAATATGATATTATTACATGAAAAATACATGTAGACAACTTCATTTCGTTCTAACTTCTGAAGTTCTCTTCTTCATCCAATTAATGCTAATTCAATTGCCATACATTAAATTAGCTTGCATTTATTCATCATAATAAAAAGTGAACCTTTCTTGGAAATAATAAATCAGCATTTTCATCTCCAAACTGGATCTTTAATGGAAATCATGGAATTGAAAACTAAAATCAGGCAGATTTATGATTTTAGTGCCACCAATTCAGAATGCTTGAATTAGCTATTGATTGATTAATGAAACACTTCAGTAACCACTTTACAGGGCAACAGCATGAATAAGGTACTATCGATGCACAAATGCATGTCTTCAATTTTGAATTATGAAGTCTCATAAAAGTTAAACTCTTAAAGATAGTAAAATATAATAAAATATACTCAGAGAAAATGAATTTTGTATTTCTTTTCTCATGTACCTTTAGGTCATCTCTTGAACAATTGATTTAGTCTTTAAACAATTGAAGAGGTTTTTCATTCTTCACATCAATCATTGTTTATGCAATCCTATCATGTTTTATTTTACAAATTAGTCATAATATAGTTACATAAAATAGTTTTTGAAAATTCACTAAATTTCCCATCTGTAATTTATAGATAGTTCATATGGCTTACAATCGTCCTTAGAAGCATACATTCAGCTATGACATGCAGATCATTATCTAACAACAGAGAATTTCTATTGATTAAGCTCATACACTACCTTACATAATGGCAACATTACTTCTTTTCGACAGGTTATGCAAAGGTGGTGAATTATTGGAAAGGATTCTGTCAAGGTACTTGCATATTCAAAATTGTATTTCTGATTAGCTTTCAACATATTCTTATTTGAAAACCCCTTCTCATGGCTTGAACTAAATGACTGAGTAGTAACTTTAATTTTTAAAAAATTTTAAGGGGTGGGAGGTATTCTGAAGAAGAAGCAAAAACTGTAATAGTTCAGATTCTGAGTGCTGTGTCCTTTTGTCACCTTCAAGGTGTTGTTCATCGAGATCTCAAGCCAGAGGTAGTTGTCTCTTCAAACTTAAATTGTCGAAAGTCATGATGTAACAAATTCTGTTCTAGAAGAATCACACAGTCAATTTGTTATTACCAAAATTTAAATTTTTATGTTTGAGATCATCTCAGGGTTTAGGTTTAAATCTCTTATAACTCATGCTTCTGTTGTATTGCAACAGAATTTTCTTTTTACTTCAGGGGATGAGATGTCTACCTTAAAGGTCATAGATTTTGGTTTGTCAGACTTTGTAAAGCCAGGTTAGTTTCATAAGATTGTTCTAACTTATAGTTATCAAATGTGTTTTGTTATAATTTTGTATCCTAAATCTGTCATCGTCACTGCAGATGAGAGATTGAATGATATTGTTGGAAGTGCATATTATGTTGCGCCTGAAGTTCTTCACCGTTCATATGGAACTGAGGCAGACATGTGGAGTATTGGCGTAATTGCATATATTTTGCTCTGTGGTAGCCGCCCATTTTGGGCACGCACAGAGTCAGGTATATTTCGAGCTGTTCTGAAAGCTGAGCCAAGCTTCGAAGAAGCTCCGTGGCCATCTCTATCTTCTCAATCCAAAGACTTTGTCAAGAAATTGCTGAATAAGGATTATCGAAAGAGAATGACTGCTACACAAGCTCTTTGTATGATTCTCATTACGTTGATTTGTTTTGAAAAAAGTGTATGAACTGGTAATAACTAAAAACAACTGATCTCAGGTCATCCTTGGCTGCAGAATCCCGAAAAGATTAAGATTCCTCTGGATATTATAGTCTTCAAGCTTATAAAAGCTTACATATGTTCGTCTTCTCTAAGGAAATCAGCATTAAGGGTATGCTTTCTATTCCTATTTGAGAAAGCAGAAATTTTGTACTGTACCTTGAATTTATGAGAATGTATCCTCCTTAAATCTCTATATATGCATACGGGCAGGCGTTTTATTCAATCCAAAAGGACTAATCCGGCATCGACCTGCAAGGGTCAAGACGGATTTACTGCTTTAAGAAGATAGTTACAGACTGAGATATCTATAAACTTATGACCCTGAACAAAGGATCGATCTATTTTATCACAGAATTTAAGGAATAAAAGCATATAATGATCAAATGCATCAAACTATGGTGATGTTACAAGTCCGTTTCTTTATGTGACAGGCTCTTGCCATGACCTTGACAGTAAATCAACTCTATTACCTTAGAGAGCAGTTTGCTATGTTAAATCCAAGCAAGAATGGTTATATCTCCCTCCAAAACATAAAGACGGTTAGTTGATGGTTTGGCAGCAATCACGATTTCTCCCCTTTTTTGTTTAATCACATGACTTCAGAAATTTTCTTCTTTCAGGTTTTGTTAAAAAATTCAACAGAGGCAATGAAAGATGCAAAGGTCCTTGATTTCGTTAACATGGTAATCCTTTTCCGATGACTCTGATTAGCTTAACAAAGTTTTGACTGAAAGTTTGAAACATAATCAACTTTAGCTCTCTTGGAATTAGGTAAGTTCCCTCCAATACACAAAGTTGGATTTCGAGGAATTTGCTGCTGCAGCAATAAGCGTGCATCAGATGGAAGCATTGGATACCTGGGAGCAGCATGCTCGTCAAGCCTATGAATTCTTCGAGAAAGATGGGAACAGGCCCATCATGATTGACGAACTTGCATCAGTATGTCATTAAGTACCAAAAGAGCCATACTGAATCTACTAGCCACATTTAAAGTTTACATAACTTATTATTCGTTAAATTCAACTATTTTATCATTCTGCAAATTTATGGAACCTAATGATCAAGAGCTCCTGCAGGAGCTTGGTCTCGGCCCATCAATTCCAGTTCATGTTGTTCTCCAGGATTGGATAAGACATTCTGATGGAAAATTGAGTCTACTAGGATTTGTTAAACTTCTTCATGGTGTTTCTTCACGCACAATTCTGAAGGCCTAGTGAAACTTAGCCTCCGTCAAGCATTGCGATAGATGCTCTCAGCAGACACAAGTTAAGAGAAGAACCAAACAATCTGTTCAATTCCTGAAACATGATCATTGAGTGGGCATGCCAACCAAAGGTTTCAGCAGTCATGACAACACAACCGAACTCTTCCTCTTATAAATAATTGTTTTTATTCACCATTCCAGTGGGTTGGATGTACAGATGAGCATAGCAATAGGAGGTTGATGAAATTGAGGCCTGCAAATGGAGTATACCAACCTGTACTACTCTGTTTGTGCTCAATAAGATGTTTACTCTCTTAACTTGTGATGTGATATATTCTGAACAATTAAGCAGCCTTGTGGTATTTCTCTGGGCTCCAAGTGTACTTTAGTATTGAGGTTATCCTTGCAGCTTGTGTTCGCTATAATGCTACGTAACAGTTGTCTTTGTTTATCTTATTCATCAGACAAAGTTTTTATCCTACTAGGTTCTAGTGTAGTGCATAGAACAGAATAAAGGCGTGATTGAGATGTCTTTTGTTTATCTATTCATCTATTTTTAAATAATAGTGCGGTGACAAGAGGGTTGATAATTCTCCCAAGCAGCGATTCGCATGTAAGATGCATCTGTGGCGATCGAATTTGGTGATACATGGATGTCATGTTAGGAGTTGTCGGACTTTTTGAATTTACTTAGTAGTAAATTGTAAGATCTAAATATCTAGCAAATTATCTCAAGTAGCGATTCTCACATAAGATGTATCTGTGGTGATCGAATTTGGTGATTCATAGATGTCATGTAAGGATTTCTCATACTTTTATGTTGGTGCAATTGTCCCCGGGTCAAGTTGACCATGTTGACCGGACAAGCTTGGGTCTCAAGATTGGATGTTTCGATATTTGACAATATATTATGACGACGGATTGAGAGATTGCTTGTGCGATTATCCCTGAGTCAGACTGAGATGTTTGACAATGTATTGTGACGACGTTTTAGGAGATTGCTTGGTGCGATTGTCGCTGAGTCAGATTGACTCGTTTGACTAAGTCAAGTAGGTCAAGGCTGACTGGATACTTGACTGGAAGTCCTGACGAGTGAAGTCAGGCAACTGGAAAGTCCTGACGAGTGAAGTCAGGCAAGAGTGAAAGTCCTGACG
>JBAMIE010123926.1:0-16098 GCA_037177295.1 Kaempferia parviflora | reverse complement strand
GGGTCCCCCCTTTCTTCCATATTTTGGTACCTTTGGCTTGGAGCTTCGCCCCTAAGCTTGGAGAAGGGTTCTCTCCCTTGGGGGAACCCAAGATCTACACCAAGAAGGCGTCTCCGATGATCCGTCCACCCGAGAGCGAGGAGATACACCAAGAAGGCCTGAGATACATTGATAAGCATCTCTATCTTCTCATTTCTTTGTGTATTGTTTGTAGATTTCTTAGATCTATTGTCTCTTAATTGTGATCTCCTTGATTATGGAGTCAATCTTTGATTCTTAGGAATGTAGGAAGTATTTATGATGTGAATTGCTGTAAACTCTATAGATTTGTTACATTCTTTGTTCAATGATATGCTTATGCCTTGTACCTATTCGATGAAATGCTTGAGTGAAGGTTGTGTGCTTGAATGTTTCATTTGATTGAATATGTGTATAAATTGTTATCCCTATAGTAAAAATGCTCTAGTTTGAAGTGGTAAGGCCTTGGTGACATAGGGTATCTATGTCACCAAGGGAGGGTAATTCTATGCATGGTTGATCTAATGTATTTAATGAATCCTACTTTATTCAATGATAGGAAGAGTTTGTGCTAATCTAGAGATGTATGACCGGGAATCCCTAGTGACAGGGATAATCCTTTAACCGGACTCTCTAATTAGTTATTCTTCTTGTTAGCATTCAAATAGCATAAGTAGGATATTCCAATTTATCGACGGGTGACATTGGTATCTAGTTAATCACCTACAAGATATAGTATTGAGACTAGGAGATTAACATTCCATAGCACAGGGGTAATCCTTTAACCGGACTCTCTAGGTTAGTTATCCTTCTTGCTACCATTTGGATAACAAAAGTAGGATATTTCAACTCACTGACGGGTGATGTTATTGTTTATGTAGATTACCTACAAGTTTAGGATTGAAAACTAGGAAATGACTAACTCTTGAATAATGACCACCAATTATGATGAAACCTATACTCTAGAACATTTTCTTAGACCTTGGTTACTCTCTTTACTCTTTCTCTTGGTCTTTCATTTATTGTACCCTTTTCTTTGATTACGTTAGTTTGTCACAACCAATTCTCTAAATTGTGTAGCTAGTTTACGTGAGTTCACCTATTAGTGATTAGAATCCTAATTCCTTGTGGATACGATAATCTTTTATATTACTTCGATATACCCATACACTTGTGGGTGTATCATGTTTTTGTACCGTTGTCTGGGAATTAGATTCTAATATTAGCAAAGAGTTCTAGAACTAGTCTAGACACTTGTAAATATTTTCTTGCTTTTCTTTTAGCTTCTATTCCTGCACTTTGTTTTTTTACATTCTTTTCCTTTTTGCAATTTAAATTTGGTTTTTCAATGTTTCTTGTTTTCATGACATGCTAGTTTTGCATTTTTTTTATTTTTCCTTATAGTTGTTTCTTAGATATTGTGAGCACTAATATGCCAAGCTAGTATTCAAGAGAATCTTTTGTACCCATAAGTGAAGACAAAGACTATTATTCTGATGCCGATCAGTTTATGTTATTTTGCACAAATTGTGGTAGCATATCTCATCCAGCTGCTATAAGTCACTTATTCCATACAGCTGCCGCCTCCCCTACGGAGCATCAGAATCTATTCCAACCTTCAGAACAAGACATATGTGATCCTGTTACAAAAACTTAGAACTATGAATGGGAAGTCAATCAGACTCAGAAATCTCAATCCCATCATACTTTTGTGGAAGATGGGCAGTTCCAATCACAGTAGCCAATAACTCCTTACTCACCTCGACACTATAATCATGTGGTAAAAGGCGAATATGCTCACCCCAGCGCCCCCGCCAACCCGTCCCAGGATCAACACGGAGGAGGTAAATCATGTGTGGCTACTAGCCATAAGTGCAAAAGGTCAAAACATGTGGGAGGTATATGCTCGGGCGCGCCGAAATTCGACCTCTAGACCTCATGTGGCAAGCTCCCATGTCTTAACCATCGCACCGCCCCGAGGGGACACCTCGACACTACTATCATGATTGGATGAATCACAGTTTTCTCAAGCAAATCAGAGTCTAATAAAAGTTCAAGATTTAAATTCATTATCAAGTGATGAGATGATTGACTTGGAGGATTCTCAATATTCAGATATTATTGCTCCTAGTCAGATTTGTACCATAAAAAAAGGAAGTGTAGGGGACTACAATAGGGAAGCAGTATCTCAATAATCACTTCCTTTGTCCGCACAAATAATTGATACTATGAGATTTCCAGCTGTTGAATATGTTGTGGATCAATGTGTAGGGGACTATACTACGAAAGTAGTATCCCAAGGATCACTACTTTTAATGGCATTGCCACATGAACTAGAGCTGGAAGCATCATTTGATCATAAAGAAATCACATCCACTTGTTTAGATCTCTCGGGTACCCTTCAACAATCCAAGTTATGTATTTCTAATGATTTCTTAGAAAGCTTTATAGAGGTACCTACAATTGATTTTCTTGGATGTGATTCTATTCTTGACAAATATTGTACTAAACTTGGTATGGTTCCAGTTTTCTTTTATTTAACATGCACATGGGAAGTGTTCTCTTTCTTTAGGTGTGCAAGATTTCTTTGAACTATCAATTGGAAGCTCAATCTGAACCGTCTCAAACCTCTAGAAAGAATTCACAAGGAGACAAAGATGAAGAGAGTGGAGATACGTTATATTGATCGTATGATGACAACTCTCTTCATAATAAAATGGGCTATTGAAGGAAAAGTCCAAAAGTATTCTACTCCGGCTAGATCAAGATTTCGATGAGCCCAGAAATAGTGGTCGAGCTAAAGACATAAAACAAATACTTCTTGGGAGGCAACCCAAGTTTTTCTATGTTTTCATTGATGTTAGTATCTGTTTTCCTTATTTAATCCCTCTGCTTAGTTTTTCTTGTCCAATTTTATTTTCCAGGATTCATGGATTAGGAGGAATGTGGAGATAGAGGAGTAATTTTAAAAATCTTGAATGACATAGATATAAGCATGCTTTACTTGGTAACACGCCTGATCTTTTCATTTCTCCTTCGTTGAAGCCATAGTTTGAATGAATTCTGATTTCATTGGAACAATAAAAGTTTTAAGTCTGAGGGGTGTTTAGAGTAGTCTTTTGTGATTAGAGTAGGAGTATTTTGAGTGTATCTTGTTTTGCTTTATTTTTGCTTAGTTGTATTTAGTTTTTAGTTGGTCATAGAGTATACATCTTTCCATTCTTTTATTGTTGACTTATTTTTAGGTTAAACTACTAGCACGCTTATTGCTAGATTCTTGCATTTGTTCTTGTTGATGCTAGTATGTGTTTTGAAACATTTTTCTATATCTTTACTCATATGAATTGAGCATTTGATTTGTATTGATAGGAGTGTTTTGTGCCTACCTTAAAATCTCTTTTACATTTTGTCAAACTTTAATTGTTAATAATTTTGAAAATAGTCATAATTTATTAAGCTTGATTAGTACTTGAAGTTTTTATAGTGATTCCTTAAACTTCATTTTGGTTACTGGATGTTGCTCAAGTCATTAAAGCTCATTTGGAAAAAATGTATCCCAAATTTACATTTATTGCTTATGTTTCTAAAAAAAAGTACTCAAAATAAGGTATTAAAAATTTATTGTCATGAGTGGTATTTGCCCCTTTGAGATCGAATTAGGTTATTGGGGAAATGAATATTTGATTTCTCTTAACTTGACCACACCTTTGAGACTTTGGGTTGATTAGGAAATATGAACCAAGGATGTGACAGGTATGCCTATTGCCGAAAACAGATAGGAAAAATTGTTGAATGACGACTTGGCTAGGATTAAAAATTGAAAAGTTTTGGCTACTTTTTACACTGAGCACAACGAACTTGAATTTAGGTACATACAATCCATCTTATATACATGCTCGCCAATATAATTGTTTAATAGAGTTATACTTATTCATTTTCACATTATGATGCATTACACCATTGCATGAAGCTAGATGCTGGGTTTTGCTTAGGGACAAGTAAAGGTTTAAGTCTGGGGTGTGATGTGCATAGATTGTACTTATCATAATGAATGGTTTATTGCACATCAAGTGGATTTCTTGTATATGATTTACACTATTACACTACATTTTATCTGTATTTCAGCATAGTTATTCCCTTTTGTTTGGAAATCTGCTCTTTTGTGGTTTTCATCTCAGGATGCGTATTTGGGAGTATTTTCCACATCTTATGTGTGCCTGGGAGTGCGTTTGGGATATGAATGGAGGCTATGGAGGCGTTTTTGGTTGCAAAAGGCGAATCGCTCACCCCCAGCGCCTCCGTCAACCCGTCCCAGGGCCAACACGAAGGAGGTAAATCACGGGGGCTACTAGCCCAGACAGTGACTAGTGCATAAGGGAGGGTAGGCACCTGATTTCGCCAGGATTTGACCCCCAGACCTCATTGGTGGCAGCACCTCATGCACTAGCCATCAGTCCCTCCCGTGGGGACGCGATTGTTCGTCCATGTTCCATAGGAAGGACGTCCCCTCCATTAAATGTGCACATAGATTACCCTGCCATTGCTCCTCGTTAATGGAGGTAACTTTTATCTAGTTGCACAATTCCTTCTTGGCTCCATAAAACAATAATAGTGTCATAGTACGGGTAAGACCATCAAGAGTGGGCACATAATTATCAACCAAAATTTAGGTGGAAGCCAAAAGAGAAGCCACCTATTCTTGAGGAACACTGAGATCCATTTATGGTTAGTCAACTCTCTCCAATTGGTGTGGTACTTTAAAGGAGATACTTCCAGGTGGTGGGAGGTATTAGGTGGATATGCTCTTTCATGTCATTTTGAAGAGGCATGAGAACCTGCCCTTATAAACCATTAAGTGTGTCAAGAGTTGGATGTCAGACAGTTTAGCTCCCTTGAACTAATGTTCCCACTTGACAATGTACTTAGGTCATATGCATATATCCATATTTGTGATGAATATTTGTAAATTCAAGTAACAAAGAAATGTAACCAATAAAGCTTATATATGGTCAATTATAAGACTCATTTGCGTAATTTTAACGCATAAGAAATTGGCATTCCTAGACAATTCAAGTCCAGAATTAGAGATTATATGAACATACAATATAATTCTATAAAAGATCACCATTCCTAGGCAGGATCCTGATTATGGCAATCCTGAGTTCATGACTCTATGTAGCAAACTTTCATTCATATAAAGATTTTAAATTTCAGAATTATGTGAAAGTAGACCAACTTTTTCATACCCTACTATCTAAGAAGGCTCTGAATTGTATGGTGATGATTTTAACTTTAAGCAGAAGAAACTCTTTTAAAAAACTTTTGTCAATTTCCTTCCCTCTTCTATAAGTTAATACTTGCTACATAAGAATGCACCTTAAGAGTTATACATTATCACTAAGTTAAGATAGGGGCCATGTTAGCTGCATGCTGCTAGAGGTACTAAATTGAGTGGAAAATCAATTTTGCTCCGGTACTGTTATTTATCAGAGGTACCACAGTGCACCTTACATAATCAAGCAAAACAAGACGAAAAAACATAATCGCCCAGGTAGGTCCATTAATCTAGTATACCATTGTTCAATTCAAATAATAATAATAATAATAACAAAAACTGAACCCATTCAACTTTCAGTTTGGTACATGCTTCAAATTTATAGAAGCAGAATATATCTTGGTTCAACAATGAACCAATTAGATGCAAACAAAAATTGAACTCGAAGCACCAATGTTCTTGTATTTAAATTAACTTAAATGTGATGGAGATTTATTTTGAGTGATTGAACATTTATTAAATTTGTCAGAATCCACGGGATGAAAACGTTGATTGAATATCTTCTGTTTTTACAATTTTTTGATCACGTGAAAGTTGCCACATGATTTACATCTAAAAAATTAATGGTTCTTGTGTGCAAATTCAGTTTAACTAAACTAAATTGATAATTTTGGTTATATTTTAGTTAGGCTTGTAGTGTTATAGCGCTCTATTCAACTTCTATTATAAAGAGATAAGTTTACTTGGGTTTAGATTGAAGCAATTGGGCACTCTTATTAGCAAGAAAAAAAATCACAGCTGTGTGATGAGGAGGCTTGAAAATTCCAGTAATTTGGAGCTTCTAAGCTTGACTCAAATAATTTCTACCATTTTTAATGATACAACGATGCCAATCTACCTCTCATCCTTTTGTTTCATCATATCCTCCGTCGCACTTGCTATCAGCTTAGAAATCCATTTATTCACTGCAGAGGAAATTATAACATCAATAATAATAGAAATACCATACACAGCCATAAAAAATTTCTTCTGCTTCCTTTTTTGAGAAAAAGGAATTCATATATGTTGTTGGTAACCATGTGTTAGTATAACTTTCAGTGATCGACTTGACAAAAAGGGAAAAGTGAAGTCTACAGTGCACAAAGATAATAAAATACTTTGAATCTCAGCTTCCTTAATATCAATAGTAGCATACTAATTATGCAACACGTGTGACTGCCTACCTGGTATAAGCAACACAGTTATCGTGACTCCAGATATGAATGCAAAACTGACCTGCGTGTACAAAAGATACAGAGCCACACCAATCTGCAAAGGCAAGCTGCAATTGCAAAAGAAAACATTAAAAAAAAACAACTGGGCAATGGCATGATTGCAAATGGTAGTTTTAATTAACTGTTCAAGTAGCAGGACATACATAATCATACATTTTGAAGGAACAACAGTCCTATCTCCTGATGGTCAGGTAGGGACACATCAGGTCACAGTTATTTAGAAAAACCCAATCCAACCTAGTTTGATCTAAGTTATAAAAATATCCCCTTTCCGAACCCAGACAGCGAGACCCAAAACAATTGAAAGAATAAAAACAATTTTTTCAGTTCAATTTGAGTTGGGATTTGGGAGATTTTAAGATTTCAGAGATTTGAAAATTTTCAACACTGAAACATCTTGTTCGCAGGGACCAAAACCTAGCTTTGAATAAGAGTTCAACTAGCTCTGCATACATCCACAATTTCTACAAAAGGTCATACGCTGACCCCTGGCGTCCCACAGCCATATGTAGAGACGTAAATCACTACATGGGAGGATAGTTTTCGCCGCTTCACCACCTTTGCTCATTTATGCAAATCTACCACGTAGTGACTAACTCGGCTATGCCCTGCGGCTGCATATATCCACAAGAATGCATGGAAAAAGGTACTTCTAGGAATTCAATTGTTGCAGCAATAAAGGTTATGTAAGGCAATTTCTTGACGTTAATTGGTGTGCATCCAAATGAGAATCACAAATCAACTAGTCTTGTGAACTATGAAAATTTTGACTAAAATCTAACAATTAAACAGGTTGTGTCAAGTAATTTGTAATGCATATCTAAAAATTTATGATAGCATAAAATGAAAAAAAATAAAAGGTTGGTACAATAAAAAAAAAACTACAACAGTAATACAAGCACACAAAGTTCCCATTGAAAAAGTCAGAAAAGAGTTATAAAGTTTCATTAAAATAATGTACCTCCATGCATCATGAATGCTATTACATAAGTTGACAACCCTGTCTGCGTCAACAGACATGAATGTTTGAATTTCACCGTCAGAAAATGTTGAGCGCTCAGCCAGACTAATATTTAGGCACTACAAACAAAAAACATATGTTTAGTAAGATTCAAGATAATTTATTGCCGGTAGCTCATCATACAAATTACAAGTATATAAATGATTGAGCAAACGAGAATATTTAAATGGACCCTCCCTTATTTCACTTATCAAAATCCATAATTTTGCTATAGCATTGGAGAAAATAATTTGTATAGGAGTTTTGAATTCTAATTTAACACTTGGGCAGAGTGACTGACTGGTACAAACAGAAAATGCAGAATAACAACAACGCTGACCAGTCAGGCCAACCATTTTCAACAGGTTGGATAACCTACCAGATGAGGAAAGTCCCAAAGTTTAGACATATTGATAACAGGCTTTCCCTGTGGATGACTAAATTTCTGTAAGAGAGGACAATTAAACCTAACCAATAGTGTTCCCAGTTCCATACATCAGAAGCAATTTCTCAATAATTTGTTGCAGTAATAGTAAATGAAACTTGAAAGGTAATATACCAATCTTTCTAAATTTACAGAAAAGCATTGTATTACCTTGTGGTAGATTATGGTCATTATGCTTGATCTTAGCATCAACTTCAATTTCATTAGACGGAAAGAGTATTGTGTATCAAGAAAAGACCTACATTAACAAGTAGTTATTACTTCCTCAACAGGACGAAGAAAAATAGAAAAAACGACAAAGGACATAATAAAAAGCAAGATAAACTAGTCACCAAAAGAACAGTTAGCAAAAGCAAGTTCTATTATGTACTTGAAAACAGAAGTAAGCCCCATGGATAGAGCGAGAATATATCCCTCTGTACTATTAGAACCTGTACAAAGGAGAAAAAACAACAAGATGTAATTCGGTTCTTAAAGATGAATAAAATCTTCTTTAAAGAATGAACTAATATAAAAAAAATAATAAAAAAAATATATATATATATATTCAAGGCCAAGCATACCGTGTGGAAGACAAATTTACCTTTACCTTCAAAATAGAAGTTAAGATAATAAATGAATACTGTTGAAAATTTGTTTCCATCAGACCAGAAAGATTGGTGATTCGTAGCAATCGACCAATCGTCAATCACAAAGCATATAATCACTTTTATTGAGGCTGATTGGATGGAGATAAGCCAAGGTTGAAGTGATGGAGGGTGCTTGTGGCAGATGCTATGCGACTTGAAGTGAACAAGCCATGACCAAGCTAGTCCATATATCTAACCAAAGGGCAACTGACACAAAGGATGTCCTGCGACTTTTGTAATATGTTACCTGACACTATTATCGACATTTTGTTCATATCCTTTCATAAAAGTTCAGAATAAAGCCTTTGCATTTTGGTATTTTGTCTTAGGTTCATTAAGAGTGATTTATTCATCCTTCCAGTACCATAGAGTACTAAAGACCTTTACCTTAAACAATAATTATTGGATTGCTTGCATTGGTTCTCTACACACTTCCACACATTGAACTAAAAAAATGAAATTTTGATGGATTCAGTTGAGGTTTCATTGCTTAGCAAATTAAATAGACTTCAGGGCCATCACAACTTAGGTTCTTTTTAGCCAGATCTAGAAACTCAATGACAATTTTACCATTCTGAATTAAACTTCGGGCATCAATCCAATAAGCCTAGCCTTTTTGTTATTAACATTGTTATAACTGATAAAGAAAGTAGCTTAATGGTCATAACATAAACACCTAAACAATCAACTAATCATATTCACAGTAAAAGAGATATCTGACTTTGCAATAGAGATACACTACGGAACTTGCATGACTATCAAAGATAATTTGATCATGTTGCATCCTAAACATCATTCTTGCTGGTGTGGCTAGTTCACAACCGAGGTGATAAGACTAAAATGGTTCAAAAATCACCCTAATAGGCTAAGATTCCTGTTCACAATAAAATCATCATTCATTAAAGGCCTCATCCACAATTGTCAGAATCATCCACTAAAAGTCTCTTATGAAAGTAGATCACCCTAATATGATAGAATGCCTATTCACCATGATCTATCCTAGGATGAGGAGTTTAACTACCTGCCCTCATAGATATGAACCGACTCTATCAGCAATAAATAACAACCATCATAAAATTCATTCAAAAACAATTTAATAAGTCGTGCTAAATCACATAATGATATCATATGAAACCAATCATATAAAACATTATATTGCTCTACAAAATATCCTTTAGGAATAGTTACACAAAGTCAAGTATGATTTAGGTTATAACATAATACCACTATATAGTTGCATAAATGTACATCACAGATCTCACATGCATGCAAATTATTGAAGATCAAAGATACTATAAACAAAGAAGGCATAAAAATAATAAAACAACAAGGTAATTAAGGTTCATCGTAGGGTCGACTGAGTCAAGACCAAACCCAAGATAACTTTATCGTACGACTATCAAAGATTAGTCATTCAACCGATATCACATAATTCCAAATTTATAGGTCATTTTAAAACTTCAAATTATCACACAATTTGTACTTCCAGGTCAAAAAAATTTAAACCTCAATCCATGATCCACCTTATCAATCCATTTATTTTATCCTCAAGCATAACCTCAAGTCACAATTGTAATTAACTCCCCAAGCCAAAGCCATTTATTTCATCACAGTTAATCATTCTATATATATATATATATATATATATATATAACCCGTAGGAATCAATATCCACGAACAATCATATTTTTTTCTGCACGAGATAACACGTAAAACAACTCATTTTCAGATTAATTTTATGGGAATAGCTGTAATTTATTTGACTTACTATAAAATGTTAATCACCTCTTGAATGGAATACCAACTCACGAACTCCTCGTGATATCATAAATCCACAATTTAATGCCACATGATCAAATTTTTCCTATTCTACATTATCAAAACTCCTCTTCACAACAAAAGAATATCAAAAAGAGGTTCAGCAAGTCAAAACCATGTGGCAAAAGGCGATTCGCTCGCCCCCAGTGCCCCCGCCAACCCATCCCTAGGCCAACACGAAGGAGGTAAATCACGGGCGGCTACTAGCCATTTGTGCAAATGGTTAAAGCATGGGGGATGTATATGCTCGGACGAGCCGAGTTTCGACTTCAAGACCTCATGTGACAACCTCCCATGTCTTAACTATCGCACTGCCCCGAGGGGACTTCAGCAAGTCAAAACCAAACCCAAGATAACATTGTCATACAACCATCAATAATAATCATTCCTCCACCAATAACACACATATACTTCCATAGGCCATTTTAAAATTCAAAATTACCACATAATTTGTGCTTCCTATAAAAATAATTCAAACCTCAATTCCAGATCCAATTTCTTATCTAGTCAAGTTATTCTCAAGAAAAACCTCAAGTTAACTAATTAAACATTGCAATTGTTCCTATGAATCAAAGCCTTTATTTTTTTATCATATTTAATCATTTAAGAAAATTAAAATAATTAACCTTAGAAATCAATATCCATAGACAATCTCATGCTTTTCTGGTTGAGATAACACTCAACAATAACTTATATTAATCTAATAAATTTTATTAGTAATATCTCTAATTTCTATCAAAATCAACATAATACTATTTTTGACTTACTCTACAACCTTAATCAACTCTTAAGTGGAGTGCAAATTAATTAATCCTCATGATACCATAAACCAAAATTTCATATGGCACGATCAAATTTTCCTGCTTCTACATTATCAAACCTCCTATTCATACTTGAACACCCAATCAATATAAAGATTGCTTATGGTAACATTGAAGAGGTTCAATAAGTCAAAATCCACACCAAAATAACATTTGTCATATGATAATCAATGATCAATCATTCCACTGATATCACATATATACTTTCAAAAGCCATTTTAAAACTCAAAATTACCATGCAATTTACAGTTCCCAATTAAAATTATTTAAACCTCAATCATTGATCCATTTTCTTAATCCAACTTCTTATTTGGCCAATCTATCCTCAAGTAAAACCTCATGTCAACTGACTCACCAATCACATGTCAAAATTAATTCTCAAAGCAAAGTCATTTATTTGCCCTCAAAATTAATTTCACTATAGTTACTCATTCAAAAACACTTTGACAATTAAATCTCAATCCCTGGTCCATTTTTCTTAATTCAATTTTTTGTTTTATCAATCTATCCTCAAGCATAACCTCAAGTCAACTAATCACAAAAACAATTAATTCTCCAAGACCAATGCCCTCTATTTATCCTCGAAATTATTTCCAACATAGTTAATCATTCAAATGAATTGAAACAATAATCTTAGAAATTTGTATCAACGAACAATCTGATATCTTTTTTCTAGTTGAGATAACTCCCCACAACAATTTACATTAGTTTGCCAATAATATCTCTAATTTCTACCAAAATCATGTTGATACTACTTACTCAATAACCTTAATCATCTCATAAATGGAATACAAGCTAATAAATCTTTAAGATATCATAAACCACAATTTCATATCACATGATCAAGTTTTCCCACTACTACATTATCAAACCTCCGCTTCACACCTAAACGCCCAATGATTATAAATTTTGCCTAAGACAACATTGAAGAGATCCAAAAAGTAAACAGCAGGATCAAAATAAGATTATCATGTGACTGTCAATAATCCATTATTCCACCAATATAACACATGCACTATTAGAAGCCATTTTAAAACTCCAAAATTACCATGGAATTAGCACTTCCCAATTAAATAATTTAAACCTCCATTCTTGATCCATTTTCTTAGTCCAACTTCTTATTTAGTCAATCTATCCTCAAGTCAAAGGCATGTCATAATTAATTCTCAGAGACAAAGTCATCTATTTGTCCTCAAGATTAATTTCATTCTAGTTATTTAATCATTCAAAAAAAACTGACAATTAATCTTAAGAATCAATATCCACAAAAATTAAACCTTAATCCCTAATTTGTTTTCCTTATTTCAATTTCTTGTTTAATAATTCAATCCTCAAGCTCAACCTCAATATAACTAATCACAAAATGCGACTAATTTTCCAAGACAATGCCCTCTATTTGTCCTCAAAATTATTTCCATCATAGTTAACATCTTCAAAAAGATTAAAACAAATAACCTTAAATCAATATCTAGGGACAATCTCATTTTTTTCTAGTTGTACAATAACTTACATTAATATGATAAAATTTACTAGTAACACCTCTAATTTCTATCAAAATTACTGCATACTATTTTTGACTTAATCTACAACCTTAATCACCTCTTAAATGAAATACAAGCTAATAAATCCTCTTGACACCATAAACCATAATTTCATACGATATGATCAATTTTTCCTGCTTCTAGATTATCAAACCTTCTCTTCACACTTGAACACCAAATCATTATAAAGATTGCCTTTGATAACATTGAAGAAATCCAATAAGTCAAGCCCAACGTTAAAATAGCATTGTCACAACTATCAATGATCAATCATTCCACCAATATCACACATACTTTCAAAAGCTATTTTAAAACTAGAAATTATATGTGATCATACTTCTCAATCAAAATAATTTAAAGCTTAATTCTTGGTCCATTTACTTAATCCACTTCTTATTTAGTCAATCTATCCTAAAGCAAAGCAAAACCTCAAGTCAAATAATTCCCTGAAACCACATGTCAAAATTAATTCTCAGCCAAAGTCATCTATTTATCCTCAAAATTAATTTTACTACAGTACTCATTAAAAAAAAAAAAAAAAACCTATGACAATTAACCTTAAGAATCAATATCCACAAATAATTAAACCACAACCCCTGATCTACTTTTCTTAATTCAATTTCTTGTTTAATCAATCTATCCTAAGCATAACCTCAAGTCAACTAATCACAAAATGAAATTAATTCTCCAAGATAATGCCCTCTATTTGTCCTCAAAATTATTTCCATCTTCGTTAATCATTCAAAAAGACTAAACAATTAACCATAGAAATCAATATCCACAATAATTTACATTAATCTACCAGTAACGTCTCTAATTTCTACCAAAATCATCTTGATACAATTTTTGAGTTACTCTACAACCTGAGTCACCTTTCAATGGAATACAATGTCACACGGTCAAATTTTCCCACTTCTACATTATGGATCCTCCTCTTCACACCTAAACACCCAATGATTATAAAGATTGCCTAAGATAACATTGAAGAGATCCATTAAGTCAAGACCAACATAAAAATAACATTGTCATATGACTATCAACAATCAATTATTCCACCTATATCACACATATTCTTTTAGAAGCCATTTTAAAATTAGACAATTAAAATAATTTAAACCCAATCCTTGATCCACTTTCTTAATCCAACCTCTATCCTCAAGAAAAACCTTAAGTCAATCTATCCTCAAGCAAAACATCAAGTCAACTGATCACACATTACAATTAATTATCAAAACAGAAGTCATTTATTTTTCCTCAAAACTAATTTCATTATAGTTATTCAAAAAGATTATGACAACCTCAAGAATTAATATCCATAGACAATTAATCCACAATCCTGGATGCACAATTATATTTTTCTGCTTGACATAACATCCCACAACAAATATTAAGATAACACCATTATTACTCCAATTTTACCAAAATCATCTTGAAACTATTTTTGACTTAGTCTACAACCTTAATCACCTCTGGAATGGAATACAAGCTAATAAATCTTCTTGATATCATATACAACAATTTAATGTCACATGATCAAAATTTCCCCTTTTTTATATTATCAAACCTCGTCTCACGCTTGAAGACCCAACAATTATGAGATTACTTAAGATACCATTAAAGAGATCCAATAAGTCGATACAAAATCCGAAACAATATTATTGTATGACTATCAACGATCAATCATTTTACCAATATTACACATATTCTTCCATATGTCATTTTAAAACTTGAAATTACCATGCAATTGGTAATTATATGAACCTCAATCCTTGATCCACTTTCTTAACTTCAACTTCTTGTTTAGTCAATCTATCCTCAAGTCAATTGATCACACATTACAATAAATTCTCTAACTTAAAGCCCTCGTTTTGTTAATGTGGAGCAGCAAAGCCTAGAGTTTTGAGACTGCTTTGATCGGCGACAGCGGGCAAGTAAGCTTTGAAGGCCATAACTTTTGACTTAGGTTCAATAATAGAATGCACAATATATCAAATTGAAGCTTATTTATAGATCTACAAATGGTTACTGTGTAACCCATAACGGCCCAGTCTTAGGCCCAAAAAAAAATCGTTTAGAGCCTTTTCGGGGAAGCACAATATATCAAATTGAAGCTCGTTCAGAGATCTACAATTGGTTATGGATATAACCCATAACGGACCGGTCTTAGGCCCAAAAAAATTCATTTAAAGCCATTTTGGGGGCTCCAATGAATTTTAGTCTTTTTTAAGGTTATTTTCATCTTTTGCATGATAGGTTTTTGAGACTATTTAAACTATTTGTTTAGTTGATTTTAGAGCCGTTGTTTTTTATCAATAAACTTTTCTGAAGTTTCTTTTCTTCAAAATGACGAGTTTTTAGATGCCTATTTTCCTAATAAATCAACAGGTCTTTAGAAGATTGTTTTCGGTGTTCGTGTTCAAATCAAGGATTCAATAGTTCCCGCTACGTCATTTGCCCTTAAAATTAATTTCATTATAGTTACTATGATAATTAACCTCAAGAATCAACATCCATGTACAATCATAATTTTTGTACTAGAGATAAGACACCACAATTACTCGCTTTAATACGATCAATTTTATTTGTAATACCTTTAAATTTTACCAAAATTATTTTGATATTATATTCGTCTTGTTGTGTAACCTTAACCACCTTTTGAATGCAATACAAACAGATAATATTATAAACCAAAATTTTACTCAATCAAATTTTCTCCTCTACATTATTAAACCTCTTCTTCACACCTAAATAGCTAGTGACTATAAAGGTTACCCAAGATAAGATCTAAATCAAGACCAAACCTAAGATAATATTATCATACAACAATCAATCATTACACCAATATTGTCACGCGCGACGGACATCGACGTTGCTTTCAAATGAAAATTTTAAAAACAACATAGTCAAGTAATTGCAAAACAAACCAGTCTTTTCATTCCAAAATAAACGGTAAACTTCATATTATTCGAACTAATTAAATTACATCCACTTAAATTCAAAATTTTCATATTACAACGGAATTCTAGCCTTCCCGTAAAAAATTAGAGTGAATTCCCGGTCCCAAGAACTCGACTTGCTCTCTATCCTCGATTTCATTCTCAGTTCTAATTTCGTCTCTAACTGAAATGGGTTGTAAGGGGTGAGTGACTTGGATGTTGGTGCAATTGTCCTCGGGTCAAGTTGACCATGTTGACTAAGCCTGAGTTGAGTCAAGTTTGAGTCTCGGTTTTGATGTTTGACATGATACAGGGAGATTGTCGGTGCAATTGTCCCTGGA
>JBAMIE010123615.1:0-16100 GCA_037177295.1 Kaempferia parviflora | reverse complement strand
AAATGCAAGCACCATGCTATATTGTGTCCAATACTTGTCAAACTTCTCCATCATTTTTTTACACATACAACTTATCATCTCATCTTCATTCAATAAGTTTTCCTTTAACAAAACTTCAATCTTCCAGACTTGCATAAAATACAAATTTGATGTAGGATAAGAAGAACCAGAGATCAAATTAGTAGTGTCATAAAATGGCTCAAGGAATTCACATATTTTCTCTCCTCTTTTCCACTCTTCACTTGAAGGACAATATTTATAATTCTTATCATTGAATTGAAGAGACGCAAATGCTTTTTTATATTTGATAACACTATCCAACATTAAATATGTTGAATTCCAACAAGTAGACACATCCAATCGCAAGCCAATACTAGTATCAATGTTACCAACTGCTTGTACACATTCTCCAAACTTCTTCATCCTAGTCTCTGAACCTTTAACATATTTGACCGACTCTCTAATTTTATTCAAAGCTATAGTAGCTACTTTCAAACCTTCTTGGACAATGAGATTCAATATATGAGCAGAACAACGAACATGAAAAAATTCACCATCACATAATAAGCTATCGTGCAAAGAGAGTTGCTCTTTTAAATGAACTTGCATGTTATCATTGCTAGATGCATTATCCAATGTCAAAGAGAAAACCTTTTTTTCAATCCCTCATTCTTTTAAATATTCAAACAATTTTACAGCTAATTCAACCCCTGAGTGTGGAGGGGGCATATGAGAAAAACTAAGTATTTTACTCTTCAATTTCCAGTCATTGTCAACAAAATGAGCAGTCAAGCAAATATAAACTTCACTAGTGCATGCTGTCCACAAATCTGAAGTTAAACAAACTCTATTCTGAATAGTAGCCAGAACATACTTAAGTTTCTCTTTCTCCTTCAAATAAATTTGATTAATATCAGAAACAAGAGTATTTCTAGAAATACAAGCAACATCAGGATTTATGTACTTCATCCAAGCTCTAATACCATCATACTCAACAAATGAAAATGGTAAATCATGTCTGATGATTGCACAAGCCAATAACTCACGTGAAATCTTTTGATTTATTTTTTTAGATTTCATCTTTCCATCTTGATCAATAATCATTTGTCCTACATCATGGAATTTTAATTTGTCGCAAACTTTAAGATGACGCCACAACGTAGAAGTTCCATATTGTTTACCCCCACACTTATACTGTTTTTTACATCCAATACATTCAGCTTTATCTATGCCATCAATCCCTTTCATTTTCTTAAAATACACCCAAATATCAGAAGTTTCTTTAGAGTCTTTAGACCCTTTAGTTGATCCCTTGTCATGCTTAGCACTTTCCAATTCATCATCTAGAATAATAGGTTGTTTTTGAGAAGTAGAGTCCATTTCAAAATCAATCTGAAATAAATAAATAAAATTAGTTTTTGAAATGCTGGCAATTAGCAAAATAGCATAAATTTAATTTTTGTGTTAGCTCTTTGGATCTCAACCAAAAAAGATCAGAACTTGGCTCTTCTAAAACCTTTTCTCAAAAAATGTTGGGCATCAAAAATCAAAATAGAACTAGTATTGCAGAATAATTGAATAAGTACTAAAATATTAGGGACTACCGGAGTAGGGACTAAGGACTGCCGGACTGGCAATGGTGGATTGCATCCTGCAGGACCAGTGAGAAATAGAAGGAAAAGGAAGAAAAAAATGAAAAATCTCACCTTAAATGGGAGCTTGGAGACTGTCGAGTGCCGAAACTTGTGGGTTGAGTTGGGAGATGACGAAGTGTGAACTAGTGCGCGCGGCGGGCTTGTGAGTCGCGAGATAGTGAGAGTGCAAACCGTACGCCTTAGGCAGCGAACTGAGCGAAGGAGATTAGGAGTCTGGAGATGCGGCGAAGAAGGAAAGAAGATGCAGCGAAGCCCCGACTTGCGAAGAACGGAAGAAATGCGGGCATGCGGCGAAGGAAACAGGAATTAGATTATTAGGGTAAGTGTAGCCGAATAGCAATTAGGTTTTGTAAGTCGTAACTTTTGTTTTTTATAATTGTATATTTGTATTTTGTATGTTATAATTTACAAAGTATGATTTATTTTTAAAAAATTTTATCAGCCCACGGGCCAACCCGAGCCCGCCACAGGTTGGCCCGCCTGGGCCCGCGACCCGCACAGGCTGACCCGCTTAGGCCCGCCAGATGATGGGTTGATAAATTTACAACCCGACCCACTTAAATAATTTGACGGGACGGACCAACCCGACGTGTCCAACCCAAATTGACAGCTCTAACAAACAGTATGTTTCAGGATGATCACGTAGGATATGGGCACTCTTAATAAAAACACAAAAAACAAAGAGACATACTCATCACTAAATAAAAATAAACTCTTTGAATTTTCATCCAAGTTTTTTCCTTTCTTTAATGAAAGGAAGAAAAAAAAAACAATGACAAGTGATGGAAGAGTAGCATGGCATTGGATGCTTCTCAGAAAGAGGTCCTTCTGCAGGTATATGATGTGATGACACTTAGTATATGGAATGACATTGGGCTTGTTTAATATACAGTTCAAAAAGCATAGAGGCTAAAGCATTACGCATTTATGTGCATAAATGAATGTAGGGGACCATGGAAGTAATAGTGCTAGTGATATTCAGTGAACGCATAAAACATGTGAAATACTAGTACGATAGTCAAAATCCTTGAAAACATCTAAAATGCTAGTAAGATGCATCCCAAAAATGAAGCATATACAGCAAACGGCTCTTCGTGATTTGCATGAATTTTTCATCATCCGATTCCTGGAAGGTCAAGGTCTAGAAGGCAATTTTTGTACCACTACAGAGACATTCCAAATGAATTCCAATTGACGTCGTACACCTCATTGTTCACCAAATCCCTGCCCACGACCACCTCGACCTCGTCTAGCACGCGGCATTGCTCGAGTGCCCTATTAAGAACAGCATAGTTAGTAAATAAGAGTTTTTCTCCGCGAATAGATATATATGAATGAGTCATGAGAAGAACGGAAAACAAACTCTGTGGCCAACAGCAGCCCAGCCTCGGCCTCTACTAGCTGATGTTTGAGTGGCAATTCCAGCTTGTCGCAGTTGAGCATTCTCCTTGGCTCTCTGAGCTATGGATATTGTCCTTCCTACTCTTGACTCATCTGTGTCTGCAGTGCTACTAGCAATTTGCTGCTGTGCCACTGCAGAGACCAAAGCGGTACTAGGTGAACCCTCACGTGTCGCAGAAGATGATGCAAGAGTATTTTGTGAACTATCAGGAGCAAACTGATCTTCATTGTTGTGGCTTGGAACCTCATCTGTAGCTTCGCCAATGCCACTTTGATCAGGTGACATGGTATCAATAGAGAATCCAGCTTCGTCACCCAAACCAGCACCATCACTGGGAGTTGACTCACGCTGGCCTTCCCCTAATCTACCACCCTCTTGCTGCTCTTCAGGTTCATCAGGAAGCTCCCCCTCTTCCCTGTCATCCTCATCTGTAGGAGGTGGCTGTGACATTTCTTTTGCACCCTCATTCTTTACGCTGTCATCCAATAACTCACATGCTTCTTTTGAATTGTCATGAAAGTCTTCTGGAACTGTCTCCTCTTCACCTTGAATTTCATCTTTGTGAGTTGATTCATCCAAGGTGTTTTGCTGTTCCACTTGTTCTTCCCTAGCAAAAGAATCATCTTCCTCCATGGTATCGACAATCTCTTCGTTAGGCAATGCAGGAACCTGATCAGTTTCCATGTCCTCCAAATGTGACTGTAAATCAGACACATTAGAAGATGGCAACAAAGTTTCTGCTGGTTCAATATCCTCAGCAGATAACAAGATGGTTTTCTCATCAATAATATCTTGAGAGACATCTTGCAACATATCAGTGTCTTTTGACTTCTTTAGAGGTGGAGCAGCAGCATCAGCATCAGCATCAATTTCATCTTCTGTTGATGAGACCGGGCGTTTGTGATTTGGCGGCACTGGCTGTGCCAAAAAAATCAAATCTTGTACCACATCAGAATCTTTTTTTGTTGGCAGGGGAACAGCATCAGCACCAACTTCATCTCTTGAGGGAACATCATCTTTTTGCTCTGACATTGAGGACAAACTTTTGCGGCTAGAAGATATGGAATGCCCCACCAAAATGTCACCAGAAGGTTCAGGCTCATGAGATGCACCAGCTTTGTCATCTTCTGTCAGTGCAGAACCTTCCATTCCAGATGCACTGTTATCACCTTGAGGCACTTCAGGTGGCTCAAGACGGGGGCGGACTAACCTCCTCACAGGTATCTTTCGAGTGGCTGCAGATGTTGATCTCCCAATGACAGGCCCTTTCTCCCTTTCCTCAGCAGATTTAACTGGAGAAGTCAAGGGCCTGGCCAGCTGAAGAGGAACTTGTCGCACTATACAAGCAAATATAACGGATCATGAGCAGGTCTTCGAGAGAGATAAAACAGAACCAACAGCTACTAGTAGAATACCAGAAGCAGAGACAGATGCCTCAGAAGCAGATGTCTCTGTAACTGGGACAGGAGGATTTCCCAGCCCATCGTCAGCCATGGAACCAGAAGCATTTTCGAGCTGAGTAGCAGCCTGAATGTACTGATCATATTGTTCGTTTAATGTGGACTCGGAAGGGAGTTGTGAAGCAGTTACTGCACCAGACTGGAATTTCGATGCTCAATTCAGAAATTCAGGGCGTAATATACGAATTCAAAATTCAGCAGATACATAATCTTTATGATCTAGGCAGAAAATGATATATCTTATGTACAGTAAGGAGACAACCATGGTTATCTAGTTGAATGCTGAATGGAAAAAAGTATGAAAATTGTGTACCTTCAACACCTCAACAGCAAGTTTGTGCCTTGAAAGTTCCTCAGTTAAGGACTTCTTTTCCTGCAATTCATCATAAAAAGTATTCAGAGATGAAATTGAATAAAGGGGATGAGGTTTTGGAAAATGTAAAAAAAAAATGTGAGAAAGCACCTTACTAACTCTCTGAATAACTTCAAATATTTTCCTCTCTGTGTTCTGCCGTTTCTGTTTCTCTTTCTTGTTTTCATCCCTCTCTCTTTCCAGTATTTTTTCTAACATCTGATTACAGAAAGTTAGAAAATATCAACATGAAATCCCAATTTTTACAACATAATACAAACCTGTATCCTTGTGTCCTTTTCTTTTGTAGCCTGTTCAATTGATGTTTCACCTGGGGTTTTCCGGGCTATGAAAAGTTTGAGCAAATTAGTATACCGAAGCAATCAAGCAAACTATTGGACATGTAGAATCAGTACCAGATTTAAACTCTTCTATCTCTTTTAGGAGTGTTTCTTTTTCTTGGTTCAGCTCCTCCTTCTCTTTTGTTATATTTTCACTTTTCTTCTGAAAAATAAGGATTTTACAACAGCATGACTAAATTAAAGAATAAAGATACCATAGACAATAATATTAAAAAAAAATCAAAAACCATCACCAACAATCAAGATACAAATTGCACAGTAGGTGAAGTTCAGGAAGAACTGTAACAACCTTCAGAACAGAGATAATTTTCTTTTGTTTTTCACTTTCAATCTTGATAGTTCCCTGAAGTTTACATAATAACATAGGATTAGTATGCACCCAGATGCAGCCATGTATGATGATGGACACTAAATAAAATTACTTCGAGTTGAACAGCATCATTAATTCTTCTCTCCTTTTCAGCTAAATCAAGCTCGCTTTTCGCAAGGTTTTCGGTCAATTTGGATATAATTTCTTGTTTGTCTGAAATCTCCATCTCAAATTTCTTCAGAAGCACCTAGATAAAAAATAAAATAGAAGATAATACTGATGAGCTATAAACAATAAAATTCAGTGTGAACATATCTACAGTTATCAAGATAGTCTGGATTAGAGATGACAATGCTACAAACAGGAAACATCAGGAACTTAAATGGAAACTGCAGCCATAAAAGTAAACACAATAAAGATACAGAACAAATGAAAAAAGAGTCAAGAAAATTGATCTAGGAGATCTCTATCAATGCTTGCATACCATCACCACCAAGTAATAAGAAAGGTTACAATGATTAAAAACAATCAACAACAACAAACCATGCTGAGTGTCTGTATGGCTTGTACCAGATAAACATCAAATTTAATGACACTTGATACTACCCCAAACTGTACACTCCATGTCAGATAAGTAAATACCACTATACCAGGTGTTATAGACTGGTATTTTGAACCATAAGCAGATCATCTGATATCATAACGATGAGAAAAGATATATCAGCACATTCTTAATTTGATCGCCTCCTGATGGAAAATCTGTGCAGATTAGAATCTTATAAAAAAAGACCAGTCATCAAAGCATTAAAGTCTTAACTTGAATAAAGCATTTGTAGCCATGAATTAGGTGTTAATTGAGTAGCTATTGGCCATCTAATATACTCTCCTACTCATATTGTGAGTGCTATTAAAAGGTACTCAGAGCATGAGGGTTAGAACCTGCCAGTTAGTAAACAATTCCTTTATCATGGATGTGCAATAGATTGACTACAAAATAAATGCTAAGTGAGGAAAATGCAAACATCATGTCAAATGACCATGCATTCGCACCACCATCTTTTACTCCAAAGTTCCTTTTTAAAAAGTATGCATATACAAACATGAAATGAGATAAAAAGGCCTTAAAATCTCAACAATTGATATTTGTTGAATTATTGTATGCAAATGTAGATAAGATGAACTTGCCTTTGTTTGCTCAACTTCACTTTTCATCTTCTTATACTCCTCAGGATCAATATTTTTAGAATAATCAACCAACTGCAGCATGAAGAGAAGAATTTAGAACATATTTTACTTGTTTGCTCATAACTGATAGCCAGGGAAATAGAGAACCTCAGCAATTCTATTATTTAGGTGGTTTATCTCAATTCTCAGTATGTTAACATCATTCTGGGAATATTCATACTGCAACTGCTTCTCTCTTAGAAGGTTTTCAAATGTTTCAGTATCAACTCTGGCTTTTTGAGCTTCATCACGATATCTCTGTGCACAACAATAAATAAATAATGATTATCTTTTAAGTTAAATATTTTTAACTACCAGAATTACTTTTTTTTTTTGAATAATCATGAATCTAAGGATTAGATGCTGACAACAATAGAGGTTTGAAATAAAGAAATTATATGCAGAATGCAAGCATATAATTAATGGTAACAAAAGTTTTTTGAACCTGGCATTCCTCAAAATTGTGCTTATTCTCCTCACGAAGTTGCACATTACTTTCACGAAGCAAATTTATTTCTCTTATCTGCACGGAATTAATAATACCAGTGAAACTGAGATTGAACACTGAGTAACCAATGTCGTCGATGCATCCACAAACAAAATAAGGGAACAAAAAATTTCAAGTCTAAAATTGTCACCTGAATCTGCAGAGCCTTAAATTCTTCATCATTAAACATAAGTGCTCTATCATTCTCACGTCTAGAGTGGAGAAGCTCTTTAGCTGCCTCAGAAGCCTTAAGAGCAGAATCAAGCTAAAAGGCAAATAATATGGCAATTTAATTCAATAAAATTGATGCTTATGAAGAGCAAAAAAGAAAAACTATATGTACATGCTTAGTAATATGCTTGTAATGGTTGAAAAAGACCTAATTTAGAAGTAACACATCCTACAGGTTGATGACATGGACAATCATTTGTCTCAGAGTAGTTATTTGTTAAATGATAAAGCGAATGCTATCAAGTCTCGACAGAGGATTTCCTACATTCTCATCAATTATTTACAAATAGTATACACGAAGGACTGTCTTCAATTGACGAGTTCATTCAGTACAAGTATAAAGTAACTTAGAGCATGTTTCCTAGAAGACGGAACCTGTGATAGGGACCCACCTTTTCCCTCGTTTCCTTGGGAATAAATGAAAGGGAGCGAAGAAAACAATAGGAAATATTTTGGCTCAAATTATTTTCATCATATAGAGCAGAAAGTGCAAATTTCATACAAGCATAGGAACTTAGAATAGAACCTTAAAGAAGTCTATAATTGAAGGAAAATCATATCATACTGCTAATAGTTTTCACACTAATAAATACAATATCATATATTTCTTTCATCACATCAATATAGTTACTGGATATTCTACTCTTTCAAAGAATGTTTGGTGGATCCACACAAACTTGAAAAAATGTTCCATCTTCAATAGATATTAGAAACCGCATTATATTTCAAAGAATTCATCTTTAGAAGAAAACTGCAATAAGAAAACATTACTTGAAGGTTCAGCCAAACTACAAAAGGTAACTTACCTGAGCTTGAAGTCGTGACTTTTCCTGCTTTAACAAAGTTATCTCTGTCTCTGCCTGCATATTTCTGTCAGTAATGATAATCACAATATATTACCAGGCACGTTTTAGAAAAAAACACTTACTATTTCTTTTGAGCGGCGAAGATACATGATAACATTATGCAAATCACTCTCAGCTTTCAAATCCACAGATTGGGAGGAAAGTCCAGCAGAATTGCGCTCTTTTTCAGCAAATCTGACATGGAGAGACTCCAGCTGACTATGCAATATTTTATTCTAAAACACAGGAAAGTAACACATTAAAACCAACAGAAATTTACAACAAGATGAAGGCCTGCCAAGCCAAAAATCAGTTGCAATTCTTTTTTTATTTTTTTCTCCAAAAAGTATCTTAAATAACAAAAACATACTTGTTCATTCAATTCATTGTATTTCTTTTCAGCTTCATCCTTCATAGCATTTAATGTTGCCTTATCATTTTCCCAAGATGACTTTAGGATCGCCTGAAAACACAAAAAGGGATGACACATGTACGTTCATGGACTAAGTGGGCAACCAGTAAAGTATTAACACAGGAACAAGTACACTAGATTTTCTTGCATTCGACTCATGGATTTATCAAGAAAATCATCAGATTCCTCTAGTTGTCGTGATGAAATTACATGTCCGATAAGTAGCGAAAAAAAAACATATGCAATCAATATCGATCATATTGCAACCCATCAAAAAATTTGTATGAATACATATACCGCTTATTTAAATCATAGTTCTTCAAAATTGGCTGGTCATGATTCAACTCGTCCAAGTGAAACTAGGATTGGCCAGGTCAAACAATATTTCAACTGATGGGATAGCCACTCAAACTCCACATGAGGCTTGTAAGAAAAGCACATCACCAACGATCTTTAACAGCTACCAAGGATTCTGGTGCAACATCCCATGTAAAAAGCACCTCTTTTGTTCTAACCACCAAATCCATTCTAGTTAATTCATCATTTGGTAGCTAAGTGAATCTCAACAAGCACTAGAGAACATAGTCCATAATATTCATCATATCCATATGCTCATGATTCCTTTACATACACGCAGTCTGCTAATGTAAACATTGAGTTGATCCAAATTCAAAAACATTAGGCAAGTCAGTTAAACTAACAGAGAAATTGGCAGACATGTAATGGGCCCACCATAAGCTCTCATCTATGACTTTATACTGGATCCACTACATGAAGTTCAAATTTGTAACAGTAATGTAAAAAATACATCAGGATATCAAGAGATAGTTCAAACATATACTGGCAAAATTTCAATACTTTTCCTCATGCTTTCCTAAAAAATTCCACCTACATTCAGTACACAGCTCACATGATTAATTAGCATCGACCTAAATTTTTTACAAATCTAATGAGCTGAAAAGTACATATGAATCTAACACAAACCAAGCAAAATTGTTCTCTTTGACACACAAAGAGGATGAAGAATGCAGAAAACTATAAAAGATATGACCTGCAGATTAAAAAAAATATGAAAACAAACAAGTTTTTGAAATATTAAAAGCAATGAAATAAAATCAATGGCAAATATTGAAGAGCAAAAATGTATACATTTTCACTTTTCTGCATATCTGAAACCTCTTTCAATTTTGCGATTTCACATTGCATCAAAGACAACTCATTAGATGTTTTTGTCAACTCCTGAATTGTCTCAGATTGAAGAATAACCTGTAAACATCACCCAAAAAAAAAAGTGAAACAAAACCTACAGGTTATAGCAAAGAGGAAAAGGAAAATGGCAGCAGTTGTAAGTAAAACTTTTGAAATTCAAAAGAATTAACAAAGTTTAACTGAATATTTTTTAGAACAATTCAAGATAGAACTAAAAGAAAATCAGAGAAAAATGAAATAAAAATTTAGCTGATTCTCATAGTTGTCCTTTTACCTGTCTTTCATAGTTGTGCTGGGCGGTTCGCCAACGTTCATGTTCCCTGTCTAGATCTCCTTTTAAAGAAGATAGTTGTGTTCCCAGCGCATCTATTTGAGTCCTACAAATATATTGGATAAGCAATATGAGCATTTATGGAAAATGGATAAGACAATGAAGTAGGAAAAATGACAGCATACACTTTTTGTGCAATTTCCACCCTAAGATCAGAAGTTTCAGCAAAAAGAGCTGAGATTTCCCTATCTTTCACTTCAGTAAGAGAGAGAATCTCTTCACACTTCAATACATATTTTTTCTCAAGCTCAGATACCTTATCCTTGAGAGAAGAAACTTCATCATCTAATGCCTTTTTCACACTTTCTGCCTATAGCCATCAAACCAAAGCATAAAACTCGTAATGTTAAATAATCTCATAACATAATTTGAAAGATCAGAGTTCTTATCAATCGGCTTAAAAAAACACTAAACCACCTCTATTTTGTATGCCTCATATGCAGATTCAATTTGCTTCAAAGCGATTTCGTTTGTGTGCGCTATTTCTTTGTACTGTTCACAAACAAGCCCAAGAATTTGAAGATTAAAAGAAACTACCGTGATAATGAATACTGTGCCAAGTACCTGAATCATATAATCCTTGTTTGCGCGTGCCTCCTCCCTCAGTCTTTCTAATTCCTCTCTGACTCTCCTAATGTCTCCAGTATCCTATTAGAATCATCAAAAGAAATAGCATTGACATAAGTAATTGTGAGCCCCAAAGTTCTATGCATTAACATAGCTTGAGAGCGACAACTATGTTTAACAAACACCTGAATCCTAGGTGATAAAAATAATATACTATTTGTATCGACTTGCAAACACTAAGAATCCTGTGTTAACATTAAACATGGAAGAATGCCAACTATACACACCAGATTCTATGAAGCTCTCAAAGAATTACAAAGGGGAAACAAAACAAGAATTCTAACGAAGTTGCAGAACTCTATCATGAGTACCAATATGTCACATACTAGTCACCAAAGTTTTAAAAAAAAAAGAGTAAAGTAATCATCTGTAATAGCAAGAAATAAACAACAAAAAAGGATTTACAGAGGTAAACAACCAACAAGCAGCACATACCTCAATTGAAGAAAACACTCGATGCTCATGTATGTTATCCCCCTTGCCAACCTGTAAAAATGCATGTATGACATAAATAGCACACATATATTTCAAAGTAAAAAAATTCAGAAAAAATACAAAAATAATTAAAACTATCTGATGCAAATTACGAATTTATTCATCTTATAAATTTTAAAATTGTAGACAATTTAGGTAACCATCCTATTTTGAATGTCAAAAAGCTTTCTATCTTTTAATTTAGAAAGACATTAGGAATTTGGAATTTTTTTTAGTTTGATAGGATTTTATGTTTCCAAGTTGTAGTTAATTTATTTGTCAAGTAATTTGAGTCTTCTTAGATAAGTGAGCATATATTACCCTATTTTTTTAATTCTGTTTTCAATTTTAAGTGGGTTTGAACCTTCAAAAAGACCCTAAGTCACTATTTATAATTTATCTTAGAATAAATAATATTTTAATTGATACATTTATAGTTGTGAAAATCTGGTGTTCCGTGTTGATCTTTCCGCAATCTATAGTGCATAGATTGGTATCGGAGTTGTAACCTAATGGTTCAGTTAGACACTTCCTCTACTTACTTGCTCTACTATGCATTACATTCTTCAGCATCTAATCTACTCCCAACCACTATCAAACCAACTCTATTAGTTGAAATGGAGGAGAACGTTAGTGTTCTTTGTGATCGTAAAGTACTTCTAAAGCTTAAAGAGAAGTTCTACAAAATGGCAGTTAAACATGCAATGTTATATGGAGTTGAATGTTAAAAATATGAATCTAGTACACAATGAGAAGACAAGAGTCATAGAGATAGAGATGTTAAGATGGGCGTGCAATTATACAAGGATAGATAGGATAAGAATAAGAACATTAGAGAGAAAATAAGAATTACACATATTGAGGGAATACTTCAAAAGACATTCAAGATGGTATAAATATGTACTTAGCATACTAAAAAATGCACAAGTTAGGTGATGTGAAACTATGACAAATACACACATTAATCGAGGACTAGGGGACTAAAAAAACTTAATTAGCAATGATAAAATAAGATAACATGGATTTAAATACAAAGGATGATATAGTAGGGGACCAAGCCCAATCACGTAGGAAGATCCATATAGTTAAAACCCCACTTAGTGGGATAAAGGCTTTGTTGTTGTTTATCCTCTTGCACAATAAATTCTTGCTCCACCCACCGATGTACCAATGCTCATATTTGGACACTAATCCAGCAAAATAGATGACCACGACTACACATACTCCCTCCTATTGCCAAGCTAGCAAATACCAACAAAGGCACATGCGACGCCTTGTTCCAACTATGACCGTGCCTTTTCCACCTGTCGTAGGCTCATAGCCTCTTCAATGACTCATCATTGTTGGTACTCACCCACCACTGCCACTATTCCCACCGCTAACCCACCTAACTACTCATGTTTTTGTTTGAGATGAAGTCAAGCTTAAAGAGAGCTACCACAATCGCCTCATCTCCCCATTATGTTTTATCCTTCCAATCTTCATCCTAGTTCAACTTAGAATATGTTCGCATTCCGCCTTCACCACCCCACAACAACACTCAAATGTGTAAGCCATACGATTCTATTGAAGAAGAGGAATGAGAATAAAGTATTGCAAACCATAATAAAGTCGTGACCTCTACATGAGACAACAAGAGAAGAGAGATAAAAGTGATCAGAGACATGAGAGTCAAAAGTTGCAAGCTCTACATGAGTTCCAATCTAAGAATTTAGAATCCAACCTATAGCAACAAGATAACGGAATTTAATTGCAACAACTAAATTACAAAATCTTGATCGACCCTTAGTAGTTTATGATCAAACTAAACTTGTACCATCTCAATATAAACACACCGCTTCGAATATCCTTTGTTTATTTAGTTGTAAGTTTGAATTATTTGCATTTAATTAATTTTTATAATAAATTTTTTAATATCACTCTTCATTAGACTCCCCAACTAAAAATATTATCATGTCCCTAATTTATAAGCACACTAAAAGTAAGGTTTTAGGCTTGGTAGAATAAAAACAAAATTTATAAAATTTGAGTTTAAAAGTAATAGGCTTAGCAAGACGCAAAAAGATAAACTAAAATTATACATGACACAAATATTGATTATTATAAAGTACCAAATGATATTGGTAAATTATCAACTTCTATTCATGAATTTAAAATATCTAATTTCTACTAGCTTAATAACATGGTGAAGAAATTTGATTTTATGTTTGTTTATTCAAGTTATCAACTTGTTTAAGCACTAGTTTAATTCTCAAATGGGATAATGTATTAATTTGTTAATAAAAATTCATAATTTTTCTTTGTTATTAACTATCACATAGGTTGGCGCTGCTTTTTGCAGATTCATCACAACATTACCACTTATACTCCTTGCTATTGTGAACATAGGCATTGTCATCGCCTTACTGCAAGCTAAGATGTTTCCTTGTTCATTTGAAAGTGTATAACCAAAAGGAAGAAAACAAAGTCAAAACCCAAGAGAAAAAATAAACTAAAAATACTTTTACCCCTCGGTTAGAAGATGCTATTATTGTTGTTTACACATTGGAATGGAAAACCTAATCAAATATGATCACAACTCCTCTGGAGTCTATTTCTTTAATTTGGTAGGAATGTCTTTAATTTGGAAAGAATTTTAGGAACTTAAATTATTTTTCAAGTTTGGTAGGATTTTATATTTTCAAATTATAGTCAATCTATTTCCTAAGTTCTACAAGTCCTTTTAAGCAAGTGGATATTTTTTACCCCATTGTTTTTTTTTTCCCAGCATTAGATGGATTTGAGCCTTTAAAAAGACTTCAACTCACCTTTGTAATTTACTTTTGAATCAATGATATTTTTTATAAATTTATCATTGTGAAAGTATAGTGCTTTGGTTCCTATCTTTCCTCATACTAGCGCTGCGTCATTGCCATTTAAGAAAAATCCTCAACAAATTGGTTAATTTGATAAGGTATTTCAGTTCAGTGCAATTATGACTAAAGAACGGCACTGCTATTTGTAGACCAGTGAACCAAGTTACAAGTTTGTTCAGGCAGGCAATCTATAGTGTGGACATAAAAACAGGGTTATGCTATGGCCTGGTTGAACATGTTAATCTGAAACACTTACTGAGAGAGGTTTTGCTACAGCTTTTAACTTTACTCCAAATCAAGATATATTAAATTGTATCCCCATGTTTAGAGTATTTTTACAGCAATAATCATCCAAACATTTATCAGTTAGATGTTGACACTTGGCAAAGTCCCACATTAAGTAGTAGGTTTTGAATTTATGGTTTATTAATCCATTTATTTGATAAAAAAACAATAGTACAGTCACCCACAAATGATAATGTCAAACCTTTAGCATTTCCATACCAAATGTGTACCAGATCATCATCTCTAAAATTGAAATGTAAATGATAAAATAATATAACTGAAGCCCCTGCCTGTGTGACCAAGCAAATTTGACTTACTGCATAAATAGGACACAAAGACGTGTACCTTTTCTTCAGCAGTCTTCATCCTTGATTCATACTCGGAGCATCGAGCCTATGATGGCATGAAAATTCATTTAGGCAGTGGAGCAAAAAACAAGGAAAAATATCTAAACTATATAACATGAAAACCTCAGCTACTGCAGCTCTAGATTCAGCAGAAGCAACAGCCCCCCAAGCATCAGCTAATTCTTTCTTCATTTCTTGAAATTGTTTTATTGAAGTCTCCAGTATATTTTCCTTGTCATTTGTTAATACACGAAGACGATCCCGTTCTTCTTGAAGTTCGCTCTTAGCTTCTGCCCACTCTCTCTGACCAGATGAAATTCGATGTCAACAAGATAAGAATAACTACTATACAAGGCACAACAAAAAAAAACATTAAATCTAAATTCAATGCTAAGGAAAATGTCTAAGCAAGAAAATGAGCTCGCTGTAGACATATAATTAAGTTGATTGGAAAAATAAACCACATACCAAAGGTATCTTTAGTTGGCAATTAAAAGAGTCAACTAGTCATCTAGTTTAATCAGAAGATCAAAATCTCAAACTAACATGGTCATGCAACACAGTGAATCCAACTTTCACCAGCAAAATAGAAAGGATTAAATTTTTAATTAGAGTACTGGATTTGATACCAGACCAGAACAGTACTGTCTTGCTGAGGAAAAAAGTCAACACTAAACATGGTTCGAATCATCCTGACCAAATATTAAGTCTAAATGTCTAATTGAACGGATTTGGACTAAATATGGACCAAATTGACTTCAATTAATGCCTAAATGTAGCACTGAATTATTACTGTGTGATGTATGGCATGATTTGGGTCTGATTTTTGTTGAATCCAAATTAAGCATACAAGCAAAATGAATTGGGCTGTTATATAATCTACTCAATTAGAGATTATAACTTCTTATCACTAACTGCCTCCACTATCATTAAAAGTCTCATGCAAATTCTCAACATTTGTCTAGCATTAGGCTTGTCATGCACCCTCATACAAGATTCATAGCATGTATTTCCATTGATCTATCCACTCTTACCACATGGATGAAAGCGTATGTCGCCCTAGTCAGATGATACATAGCGGGTGCCTAGTGATATGTGGAATAGTCTATTTTCTTTAAGTATACCTAGCTTCAGTTCACTGGAAGAAGGATATATTTCACCTATGCCAACGGGCAGAAAACAAGATACCAATAATGACAAAAAGTTATATATATATATATATCTAGAGACAG
>JBAMIE010122888.1:0-16119 GCA_037177295.1 Kaempferia parviflora | reverse complement strand
TCTTTAACAACACTAATCTAAGGGTGAAAATAGGCAAGTCCCCACCCCCTAATCAGGAAAATAAAAAAAAAGACTACTTAACAGCACAGGGCCAGACTACAACATTGCAACATCATTAACTTCTTATTATCAAAATGTGAAACTCGAGCAAAAACAGGATTCATGGTCATATAAAGCATGTTTGGGATAGATATAACAGAAATAAGCATTGATGGGAGTAATCAACCTTATCTTGTGCTTATTACGCTCCACCATTTTTTGGATGCCTTTTCTTCTGGATGACCATACTTTTGAAGCAATGCCTTTGTCTCTCGCAGGCGCAATTTGTAAGCCTTTTTCCAGCTAGAGAACCGTGCCTTTAACTTTTGCAGTTCTTCAACAGGATTCACTTTAGAACTTGCTTGTCCTACCTTCACTTTGGCAACGGATACAGCATCATCCTCAAATGTCTGCTGATGTTTCTCAAACTCCTTTACAAGGTGAATAACAGCTATACTTCTGTAATCGATTTTCCTTGATATTTCACCATCTATAATGTGTTTAGTAGGAGTTTCTTCAGGTGTTTGATCACTGAAAGATGTATCTTCTGACTCATAACTGTGGTTAATTGGGTACATATCCAACCGATCAGATTGGCTTGTCATATCATCAGGAACGAGGCTCCTTCGTGCAGTGGCTAAACTTAACTGTAGTGTAAAAAATTCATTAGGCATTTAAAGCAGTATAATTCCTTCGGTTGCTAATGTAAGGATTAACTTAATGATGCCACAAATTATTCACATTGCAAAATTGATGACAAAGAAAACTTTGAACAAAGTTCAAGGGTGGGTTCTTTATGTTAAATTTTACATCCATTGGAAAGAAAGAATAAAATAAATGCAAATTTGTCCTAAACTTCAAGCATTCACACACTGGAACATGAAATTACAAATCGGAATTTACCATAGTAAATTATGCTCTAATCTTAACTAAATGCTAAATAGTATTTGAGTATGATCTACCAAGTACATCAAAGTGGAACAAAAACCATGTCTATTCTATCTTATAAATTCACCTGCAAATTACTTAGCTGTTTCTGCCATGTCTGCTCCATTGACTTCATTTTTAGTTCATATTCCGACCATTTTGACTCATATTGTTTAAGTCTTTGCTGCAATATAGCATTTTCCTCTTCCTTTTTTCTCAATGCTGCCTCTGCCATCAGGGTCCTCTTGTGAAGTTCATCAGTATTTGTACGGTGAACCTGATGAAGCTGAATGGTTACATCCTACTATTTAGGAGCAATGATATCTTTAGCTATTAATTAGAAAACTGAAAATAAATTTCTACATGATAAAATTTGCTTTGAACAAAACACATTAAAAGTTCTTGCTTCTATCAAACTCAATACTTCACTATAGCCATATAATTTCATTTTTAGTTACAGTATTTTTCTAATATTAATCGCAAATGTGATTCATGCAATGCTTTCAGTTCAAAGAGAGTTTTTGTACTAGGAATAAAAAAAATAAAATGGTTTGCAAAACATATAATTCATGAGGATCTAAAGATGCTAAAATAATACAAGCACATCAACAGTTCCAAGTAGACATCCAAAACACCAAATTCTCCTCCAGTTTTTATCTATGCTAGTAGCTGTAACTCCATGTCACACAGTATTAGGAATTCAGACATACTAGTCCGCAATTGTTATTTGGAAGATGATAATACTATATGATGTAGCAATTGAATCCCAAGAGATATCCATTCTATAACCAGATACTAGCTAATGCTCAGTCAGTTCACAGTTTCAGTAACTTCTATGGTATAAAGCATTAAGCAATACACTCATTTGTACTATCCAGTATCACTGGATAGTATACTGAGGTTATCAAGTAGGCAAACCTATGTCCTGAAACTGACATTTGATCTGAGCATAATGACTCCAATCAATTTCTTAAGAACCATACCACAAAGAAGATTATTGTTAAGAAATTTCCAAAATACTGCCTGACAAGAAGCTCAAAGTAGATAAATTATGTTGAACTACAATAAACAAACCTTCTAAGTACTGCACATATACTGATGTTTGATATACAAAGAGGGCTTATCTTCTTAGGCACAAATATTAAGTAGATACCTCAATTGGTCGAGGAAGCTTCATTTCTGGAGTTTCCTTTACTAGCACATGATTTTGTTTTGCCATTTCCTGAATATGCCAGCCAGCAATATTCTTTCTCGCCAACCAACCACGAATAACTGTAGAGACAATTCAAAAGAGTTAAAGCCCGAAAGGAACTGGAAAATGACTAAATTGATGGTTGCAAGATCTAACTAGCTTACCAGATTGCAAAAGAACAATACACTTCTGCTGGTAGCCAAATCTCCTCTTAGTAATTCGTCGCCTCACATGCTTTTGGATAAGAATAGCCACACTCCATCTCCTTGCCAAAACATCAAAATTGTGTCTTGCTTTTTGACCACGAATAACTATTTTAAGTTAAAATTAGTCAAAATAATAAGATATAGGAAGCATCCAAAAAACTGATACTGGTTTCTTAACAGAAGATAACATGTACAAGAAGAATAAAAGAATAATTTTCCAGCTAAATGAAACATTTCTCCTGTATCAACAGGTCAAAATAAAAGACCTAGTTAAAATCAATAACATTTGATGAAAGAAGCCTGGCTTAAGCACGCTAGTAGAAGCATTCTTCCTAGTTCAGACTAGATTTTGCCTCCATTAAATATATATTTATAAAAGGCTAGCAAAGATTAAAAGATGTATAGCATGTAATGGCTAGCCCAAGATGCATATAGAAGCATTACATGATTGTATTGTAGTTGCTCCCCTTGTCATTTCTCCATAACACCTACGAGCTTGAAAACAACGGAAGTTCTTTTGAACCTTAACAACCCCCCATAAAAATTGAGTTCGAGCTTCTTCCAGTGTAGCAATCTGAATACAAAATAAAGAGTGTTGAAAAACATAAATAACATCTCAAAGTCATTATATAGGCATAGGATACATATGATTATTTACATTGCCTTATTCCTTTTCATAGTAACTGACAAATGATTGTAACCAAACTTCCATACAGGAAACCAGAACATGATAACTTGATGAGCGCAGATCCTCTGGTCCGCAAGCCCGGGACCCCTCCTGGTCTGTAATCAGGAGGGTTGTTGGATCAGATCAGGAGGGACCAATACATGGATCCCTGATCTAATCCAACGACCCTCTTGATCTAGACCAGGAGGGGACCAAAGATTGTGGATCTGCTCTGTAACTTAATACCCCATGCACTTTATTGTTTATAACACAATATTTCTCACATCTATTACAAGATTAATGACAGTTGAAGAACTAGCAAGCTAAGAAAGAAATTAGCAACTGCAGCAACATTTATGTATAAGGAATAGCAGTGTTTTACAAATAAAGCAAAATTTTCACAATTCAAAATATATTGACTATATACTATGACATTACAAGTTCTTAAGAGTTTTATTTTTTTCTGGACTCAATCATACTGATTGGTAACCTACACATTAGTAGTCAGATATGGTAGGTGCTGATTTTTTTGGCTCATCGCTGACCTGATTTACAATCAATTTCTCAAACAATTTAGCAATAGATCAATTTAATTATATATTTAATCTCCATCTAAGACACATGATTGTACATATCTCACCAACTAATGAATGTAATTGATGGACCTTTGAACTTCCCCTTCCTCAAAAGTAGGAATTCAAAATGAATAAATTGAGCTCGAAAAGTGGACCTTGAGAACAAATAAAAGCAGAGAAAATTTTAATGAAAGAGCATCCATGTGAACGGCAAATATACAAAATAACCAAAACAGAAATTCCATTGCATTGGAGGGAGAAATGTGAAAGAATAAAGAAAAACAAACTACCTGTCCTGTTCGGAAAAATAACTTTGTGTAGCCCACTCTATACATCTCAGGTGCCACATTGAATTGTTGTAATATGGCAACTGCTAAACTGAGTGAATCATGAGGCTTTGAATTCCCTACAAGAAGAAACCCATACCTACAGAGAAAATATGTATACATCATAAGAAGTTATCATCCAGCCAAACTAGTGCTGCTTTACCCAATTAAAAATAATAATAATAAAAAAAAATCATACCTTTCAGCAAATAGTTGATGTTTTATACGAGTTGGATAGCCTGATCTGGATATCCGGACAACTTCAAGAACACCACACCATCTTAGCTGTTGTAAGACAAGATCATGCTGGTACAAACCTGCAAGTTGCTTGCTATTTGGCTTGATGCATCGTATAAAATGTGGGGTAGTACTTTCTAACCTCTGCATCAACTTGAAAAGTTGTCCCTACAAACATGTTGCAACATATGACAGTAACAGTTTGCTATCAAATTTATATCAAAATTGCAAAGTCCAACCATTAGATTTGACTATGATGAACATATACAATACGAAGATACAGGCTCACTTGTTTTGCAAATATGTGAAAATGCAATTTCTATTTATTCTTGAAAATGCCAGTGTTGATAAAAAAAATATTTTTTATGTTAGGCACTGAAATCACAATGCAGCAGTTGTAACTTACAAGTCCTAGCAACATTAGAACAATTATCTCTCTTGATGGTTATGACTGAAATTATTAACGAGCCATAAACATCATATAGAAGTGCAGAAAATAGCTTATGTGCGCAGATCTACTAAACTAAATGGAAGGAACTATTGTATAAGAAAAGTTTTTTAGTAAGATATTGAAGGAAGGATACATTAACGGGAGATATCCTATGAATTCCAAGTGTCAAAAAGGCCCTAAAAATATGTGCCTAGGGGAGTAACAGAGAAATCTCATTCCACAATAAAGTTCTCATCTTGTTAAAGGCACATGTAAGAGATTCCTAGTAACACAAATACTTAGGAAGGATAGAATAGAATACGTTACCGCTAGTGGAAAGACGATTTTGTAAAAGAAAATTTAGTCATGCAAACATCTTCATAGAAACTCAAAATTAGTGATAGAAGTGCTCGGCAAGCATAGGACTGCAAACCAACCAAATCGCAAACCAACTAGGGAAGAGCATATCTACATTTGTTTGAAATGCAAAATGAACAAGCTAAAATAATTTGTTTAGCTTGGGTAACCAAGCATATTTAAGCCGGGATCAATGAAACACATTAAATATGTATATTAGCATTGTTTATATTTGTTTATTACTACCTCCACTGCATCTATACTTGACATAGACAACCAAATATGCACGAGCACTCTCGTGCTACGGACAAGCTTGTATTATCTTTGAATTTGCAAAAGAATTTTATTTTAGAGTTTCAGTTGTTCTCCCCCTCCCCCTAGTCATATCAAAACATACTCGAGCCTCTTCTAGATTGGCCATTGATCCTAACAATTAAAATATTTTCCTTTTAGTTTTTTGGAGGCGTGGTGATCAAACAGGACTCTAGAAGCTCCACTCCCTTTCAAGCACCCATTCTTTATCTGATTAATTATAGCTTCATGAAAATTAGTAGTATATATATAAATATGTAAGTTTATTAAATATTTAATTTACATTCTTTTCTTAGTTCTAAAACACATACTAAATTTCTATATAAACTTTATTAATTGAGAACAATATAATCTACTAATCTTTTCGTTTATCAAGTTAATTACTTCCCGTGTAGTTTTAAGACATAATGTAACTGCTTAGAATCCAAATCATTTTATATTCTTTTAAGATGTATCCACGCATAATGAAGCTAAGTTCCACTTATTGATTTGAGTTTGAGCATGATTATAAAATGAGATTCTCTCTAGTCAAGTTCAGTAAAAGCTTGCTCCAGCTCCTTAAGAGTTCAGTAAGCTGTCTAGAAAAAGAGCTTGATAGAATAGTATAGAGCATAAATGTTGATTACTTAATATGGTTGTCACTACCTTAAATTTTGCCACAACACTTAGCTTCCGTAGATCAACACTACCTAGTTGTCGAAATGGGCTTCGCTCCTTCTCAGACTGCAGTGTGTTGTAGGAAAATGATTTGGGAAGCAGGTGAGCACAGGAAACAAGAAGCTGGACTAAATCTGTGTGCAATGTATCTCTGTTCTTCTCCAAGAAACCATTTGAATCATATGAAACCTGTTGCCATTTCAATTGTCAGATGGAGGAATTTGGAGAGCAAATGAGTAATTTATTGTTTAAGTGAAAGAATGATGCTATCTAAATAAACAGCAAGAAATCTGTTAAGGAAATGAGATTTCTGTCATCAAATTGTGTGCTGATCAAACAACAAAAATAAAATCCAGCTGAAAAGCTCTTTTAATCCACCCATACAATTAAGAGGTCCACAAAATAGAAAAATCCCTTTGTTAAAACCCAGCAACAAACAGAAATTATATACCAGCAAAGCAATAAACCAGTGAAGTTTCTGACCTCTCCAGCGTAATGGGAAATTCTAAAAACACCTCCTCTTTCCCCCTTAAAGCAGTTGCTACCAGTCAAGTGCTGCATGAGCTTGTTAGCAAAAGTTAGATCTGATGCTTTAGGAAAAGTAGACTCTTCATCCAAAAGGGATATTAGCCCTAAAGGTTTCTGCAATGATAAGGTAAACAACAGTAATACTCTGGCATGTTATTATGCTAATCATGGAGTGAAAAGTTCATATGATAAATTTGAGAAAATAAGAAACTGAAAAAATAAAATTCAAATAAGCATGAAATTAGCTTAGAAAGGATGGTAAGTTGCAGAATCTACAGGGAAAAGGCATTCTCTTACTCAGAGTACAATCAATAAATCAAGGAAATAGGAACTTTAACATTGTGAGTTCTGATTAATGCCAAGTCATGAATGAGCCTTCTAAGAGGCCAAAATGCCATAGCTAAAAACTGACATTGAGCTAACAGTTACTAGCTCTAATGGTGAGCCAGCTAGATCCATACTCAAAGTTCAACGGTTCGAATTCGTATAGCGAAACTGTTGTAAAGTATTTAACCTTGTCCTTCTTGCCCCGAAAGGAGTAAGTTTAACATCCAATGTAGTGTGGGTACACACGTCATGGTCAAGACCAAAATAACTTGTCATCGACAGGAATCCTGCCATGAGGTTGCTAGGTAAGCATGATATTTCTCTTCTGCTTTGAGCCCAAAAGTATGAAACTTGAGGATATCATCACTAAGCCATGATAAACACACATCCAACCCAATTCCCATTCAAGATCTTGGCACTGCCTATTACAGTAAAGTAACACATATTTGAGCCATGAGTTGTCAGCAACTCAGCAAACTTGCACCAGTTTGTTTAGATGAATTTAACAAACTTGCACCATTTTTTTTTTTTGGGTGAATTAAACAAAGTTGCGCTAGTTAAGTGAAGAATATGAACCCATCCATGCGTAGCACATTTAAGATTTAGTCTGTAAACTTTATCAAGAAAAAAAAAGCTAAACAAGTAAGAGAATTCTATTTTGCTATCTTTGTGTTAAAGTTAGTGTGATAGAGTGCTAAAAGATTGGAGAGCAAATCGTAGTAACTATGGAGATGTCCAGCACTCCAATTCAGAACTCCTAAGCTAACTAATCTAAGAAACTGTGTACTGCACTTTTGGTAAAGATGGGAGGATGAGCTCCTGTTTTCATAGGTATACAAGGAAGCCTGTGCCTAAAGAATTGGCCAAAATGGCAAATACCCCAAACAAAACAATGAATCCACATTCCACAAGCACAAAATCGGGTGAATTTGCTACCATAAAACCTCCCTAAATATGGAATTATACATGGGCTGACTATCCAAGACACATAAACAAGATATTGTAAACATCTTGTAGCTGATAACCAAATCTATTCCTTTCCCTTCAAGACCATCCAAAAAAGGTATGGAACTCATTCACCAAATCAAAAATAGTTTGGAAGCACTAACAAATGTGTAATGATAATATTTGAACATTAAATACTGATGCACCAAGGATACTAGCACGTGAATTTTAATTTCTTTATTAAGATTAAATGACAGCTTGCCACATGAGTCATGAGAATAAGGAGCATAACCATACTCCACCATAAATCCAATTTTCAACACATCCAAAAATTAATATAGAATATTATTTAGGAATAAGAAAGTTTATATTTTATTTATTATTTCAGTCGCCCAATTAAGTTAACATGATTTTGCTCTAATGAGACTTCTAAAGGTATCAACACTCAACAGTAAAAAAAAGGCCAGCCAAACCTTTTCAAAGAGGTTGAGACAATCAGTATTATCCACAAATTCAACTTTGTCCCAGTCAATTCCATCTTGAGCATATTCCTATAAAATTAGATATGCATAATAATAAGATTAACCAGATATAACACAAATAAAAAAGAAAACAAATAATGTGCACTGCAATAAAGTTCCAGAAGAAAAGAAACCCCATAAAACACAAGGCCCTTCACATGTTTGATTCAACTTTTTGATTAATGTGAGAAGCAAGGATTTGAGAGACGAATTCCTTGGCATGTTTCCAACAGTGCAGGGAACATCACACCTACTAATGGGATGGAACTACATTGATTTGAACTATATATCTATTGAGTGGGTCTGTGACTTTTAGGATTTTATGTGATTGAATGTCAACCTGGTCAGGTTTTCTGCCTGCCCTATCAGGTACTCTATCAACTCGACTAGATGCTCTTCCAATTTGATTTCGTGTTTGACCAGCAACGTCTGGGTGAAATCCTACCTCTCCCACCCCCACCCCCTTTTGAATGTAATTTGGCATATATGTAATCAATTTTGCTTCCGCGCACTTGAGCAAACTTTTATGCATGTAGTCAATTCCTAGTTTATAAAAAAAAATCTATCAGCGTGTGAGATATATGTTGTAGTGAGTCACATAATATTATCTCTTTGTGCTACTATGGCATATGATCTCTTATTGAACAACTTATAATTATTTTACTTGTTGATTTTGCTTGCATATCATTCTTCTACTTTCTCTTCTTCAAATTTTTGTGTCCCACTTCTTCTAGCATCATAGAACGAAGGTGTTTGATTCCTAACTAATAATAATAATAACAACAACAACAACAACAACAACCAAACTTTATCCCACTAGGTGGAATCGGCTATATGGATCCTTCTATGCCAATTGAGCTCTATCTTCTACTATATCATCATTTATATTTAAATCAATTTTATCTTGTTTTATTATTGCTAATCAAGTCTTCTTTGGTTTTTCTCTTCTTGTTTGATGTGCAAATTTGTCATAGTTGATTCCTAACTACCAACAAATTCATAATATTTGGATATAAGAGTAAAATGCTATATACATGTACAAAAAAATGTCCCATGTTAGAGCATCTCCTACAACTTTTAAAATTCTTTAACATTGATGATAATTTCAGAATTCTCATCATTGTTATCGTCAAAATGTATTTATCGCAGCTACTTGAGATTGGATACATGATGTCTTTCATATTGTATGCATGCTCTAATTTTAATGTAATAGATCTAGGTGATATCATTGTAACAAAGCCATCTAATGTCAATATTTCATAATGCTTCCATGATCTAATCCAAGGTTGTGTTTCCTACAAAGGAAGAAAATGTGAAAAAAAATATAAAGTGGTGGAAAGATTTCCCAAAAAATCCTCATCCTAAATTTCCTTTGGAAGGAATGGGGAGAGGGAGGAACAGACTATGGAGATCTTTCCCCAATTGAGGATTTCAACCAAAATTGTTTTGCAAAATTTGTGCAGAAGTATTGTTCACATGCAATGTCCACTTTGTATTTATGTTTTTATGCTTTCAATAAACAAATTCTAAAATTTAAGTTCCACTCTCCCTTTCCTTCCCTCCAAGGAAATGGTCGAAAAAGAAACTCATTTCTTTCCTTCCTCCAAGAAAATGCAAACAAGGGAAATATTTCCCTTCTTTCCTTCTGTGACTGTTTTCACCTCATGGTGATTCCTGCATCATGTCTCTCTTTCCTTCAAACTCCTCAGTTCAAGAGACATAATTTTCATAATTGGAAATTGAGTTTTTGCACAAAAAGTGTGATGTCAAAAAAATAAAATAAAATGGAAAACCATCATATACTTTAGGCAAAATTATAACTGATTCCAGGAATTGAAATCAACCTTATGAAATCATATCTACTCAATCCCTTCAAAGAAAAATGAAGATGTGAATGAAGTTGCTGCCACTACTCTATAGTAAACAACTTCTATTGACATAGCAAAATAATAAAACAAATTAACAACAAAAAATTCAGTGGCAATAGTAATGAGATTCAAGTAATCAAGGATAATCATGATGAAGATGTCTTTGCATGATGCCTTTACATGTATATATCTAAGGGAGTGAAAAAAAAAAATCAAGAGGTAGGGTCTTGCCTCCTGTTCAAGTTTAAATAGGTGACGGTTGAAATGTTGTTGCAGCTTCTCATTACAATAATTTATGCAAAACTGTTCAAAACCATTTTTCTACAAGAGTAAAATGTCAGTCTAATAAACAAGAAACATTCTATAAAGCAATATTTAATTGAAAGCACTGGTAGATCCATACATGAAAAGATTCAAATCCGAAAATATCCAAAATGCTAATGGATTGTCCAGCGTAGCATTTTCCTACTTCAAGTGATTTGTTAATTTGTTCGACAAGCCAGTCAAATAAGCTAGAATAGATTGTTTTTGCCAATGCATCCCGGGTGTCAATTGCCTGCAACAGGAGAACATAATTTAGCCAAAAGGAATGTACACTATCCTCTTAGTGGAGCAACAATGAGCAAATAATTCCAATTGTACCTGCTGTAATGTAAGCTTTTGGATAATATTATCATTGCCGGCTTGGATTTTACGAGTTGACAAAGCTAGCATTAAATCAGGTATTTCACAATCCATCAACTTTGCTGCATTAGCTACCCCTGCAATGGCACAGGAGAGAATGAGCAGCTTTTCTTTGCAGCATGAAGAACAAGCAATCTCATCGGAGGAAGGAAGAACAATGGAGCCAGATAGGCTCCAATACAAAGTTGAGAAACTTGATATCATATTCTATACAAATAGGATTACAAATCATTTATTTATAGATCTAAAGATGACTATTCCCGTACAAAGTCCTGCTATGTAGCCGAATGCCTTACATGCATCCAGCTAAGTTACTAATACTTTGGTTGAATTGTAACTTCTCAAACAAAGGTGCAGTACTAAAGTTGTTATCTACATCATCATTGTCATATTTGTCCCAACTATTTAAGGTGGACTTTATGAATATCATTAATCCATTCAGCTCCATTTAGAACAACATCACCAGTACCATTCAAATTAATTTAATCACTATTTTATTACACGACTAAAGATTCTATTAATCTAAAATCTCTTATACCTTCCCCCCTAATGGATACAACTCATGTAACTAAAGGATCTACTAGTTGCCTTTGAACATGTCCACACCTTCTGCTTTCTGTAATTTTATCATTTCTTAAACTATTCAAGTTTTAAGTTAAGTTACAGGCAGGGATTCTGATTCCCAATTAGAACAAAAGCATGAAACTATTTGGTGTCATGCTGGCTTGCAAATACTGGTGTTCGTCAGCAACAAAGAACCCTGTACACTGCTGAACCCTAACAGCATCAAAAAGGGAATCAGGTGCAGGAAGAGAAACCTATTTGAAAGTTCACAGTTAAATCACCATAAAGAAACTGTTGAGAGCCTCCATCGAAGATCTCAGCCTCCTGGCATGGTGTCTCAGCTGGGTCATAATCTTGGTGTGGAAGTGGAAATAGACATCACATCCAATACGGATTGGTGTTATGAGATTTAAAACCATGCTTTCTGTAGTAGTAAATTTTATTGTAGCTATTCTAGTAATCATGCATGTGCATCTTACATTTTATGAGCAAGCATGCATGAGGAAACACCAAGGAGTTTATAACAAGAAAAGGGGATGGTAAGTTGGAATAGCCATGTATAAATAGTGTACCTTCACCAAGGACCACTTCAACATGGTTTTCATTATCTACCACTGAGAAGCAAATATTACCCAGCCATAATACTGCAGCAAGTGTAGAGAAGAGATGCTTTTGATTTTGCTTCGATATTTGAATAACATCCAAGGCTTCCTGGAGAAAAATAATCAGAAACATGATTTTCATGCTGAAAACAATTAAAGAATTTCATCAAAAAAAATCCAAGGAGCATAACATGTTTTTGAGTGATCAGTTAAAATCTACCATTAATTTGTGAAATCTCTGAGCATCATCAACATTGTCTATGGTCAAGCAGTTACTTTGCTTCAAATATTCATATTCATCAGCAGTTCTTAGATTCAATTCCTCTGCATATTACAATTGAATTTCAAGAGATGTGTGGCATAGTATAATATTATTTAAAACTAGAAAGTTATGTATCTGAGAAGTAAGGTGATAATATGAAAATTGACTAAATAAATACCTTTGAGACTCAGAGCAGCACCAGCACAGAGTTGATAGAAAACATGATATGATCTTTCACCTATTGGTCTCTGAACCACCCTTGACTAAAGGAAAAAAAGTTATAAGCCATTAAGTACAAATTTGCTACTAATTTCCTTATACTGCAAAATAAATACCTTTTCAAGTAAAACTTCCATGTGCAAATTGTTTGAGAATAAGAGATGTGAAAATGTCAGTTGCAAGGGGAAAATCTACTATGAGAAGCAGTAAAAAGGTATCAATAACATTTCTTACAAGTTTGAATTTTAGCACCGCCAATTTTTCCAGCAGTACTGAAATTTATTTCAATAAGTTTCCCCTGCAACATAAAACAGTGTATATACAAACAATTGTCAAGATGATAGATACACAGGCAAGGCTAGCAGGATAGGAGAGAGAACATTTTGATCATGCAAGTACAATAAACTTCTCTAGCCATTGGCCAACTCACAAATCTGCTCGAGTTATCATTTCTTGAAGTTTTTGCATTTCCAAATGCTTCCAGTATCGAGTTACTCTGCAAAACCTCATCCTCTATGCCACAACCACCCCCAAGATCTGCAAGATACAGCATTGCGAATTTTGCAGTCTCAGTTTTACCGGCACCACTTTCACCACTGCAATTCAAGATGCAACATAACCACTCAAGATGTGCTAATAATGAATGACACAAATTATCAAGCTGGAAATTTGTAGATGGATCAAAAGTTTCACATAGTTTATATGGAGAATGAAATCACCTTATTATAATAGATTGATTTACACCATCTGCAGAATTCACAATTAGGATTTATCAATTGCTCCAGAAATTCAATACAACACAAACATATTTACCTAATGAGAGATCAAAATTGTCATCAAGATGCAGGCCTACCTCTCCTCATTTCATTAAAAGCAGAATCTGCTATTGCAAAGACATGTGGGTTCTCTGTGAGCTTCTGCTTGTATGCTGTAATATAATCTTTTCCATAAAAGGGTACCTCTTTAAATGGATTGATTGCAACCAAAACAGGCCCTGCTTTAGTCTGAATAGAGGAGGAAATTTTCAAATAACTAGTAACGGTGAAAAAAGTAGGGAAAAAAGTTAAGGCTAAGTTTCATATATTGAAAAGCATGCTTACATAAACACTATCACAAGAAAAGCGGTATCTAAGATTGTTGAGAACTGATGGTTCATTCAAATAGCTAAGCTGTATAAGATCATCAACACCATCAAGGATATGAGGGTTGGCGGGTAAGAGATCTTCACCAGTAACCAAAAGAACCTGATTATGGATCAGTAGTTAATTAACAGATATTGCCTGTAATTATATAGAAGAGAAGCACAGATTTAGGCTTTTACATTTCCATCAGATAACAATATTTTCACATTGTCCCCTGAAACTGTTTGAATGTGACCTAGCTCCCACTTCCCTTCCTGAGCCCAGCACCAAACCTGCATATTCTGAAAGGTAGAAAGGGAAAATCTTATGTAATATGTTTTAAAAATATTTAAAAGAATAAATAATACTGATATTGAACGGAATAGAGTAAGAATTAAGAACCATTCGCCTAAAATGAACCAAAAGTGTTATCATTATCATGTTTTCTACAAACAACAGGTATTCTTAGAAACAAGTAAACCAGAGTGTCTGGTGATGATATTTTGAGAAACTTTAAATTACCTTCTTCATGACACATTCACTAGTGTCACTCTTTCCCAACTTCTTGTTCCGTGGGATGGATGATGACAGTGCTACAGAACAAGGCCTTGAATCATTCACCTCCACCTTTTTTCCGTAGTTCTCTAGCTTCGTCATCGTGACATAAGGAGACTCTTCTGGACACTCAAGCCTCCGCACTTTCTTACTATCAAATACACCACTTCTAAACACTACCTCTTTATCACCCCCTCGCATTTTCTCTTCATTCTCATGATCCCGTTTGACGTGACCCCTTAAAAATTCTTCAGATGCACTTTGTCCAAATTTAAGATTGACAGCCACGGACCTTTTTGAAGTAGGAAGGCGCCCTCTCGAGGTGGGACGGACAGGCAAAGCAGGCGGAAGATCTTTTGGCTGATCCTCCTTCATCCTGATGGAATCCAGCATCACCTCAAGGGAACTTCGAACGATCGAAGGAGATGTAGCCGCCGCTGACAACATGATTTGAAACGCCTCAAAATGAACAGCTACTACCTAAAAACCAGCTTTCTCCGGTTATTTCAGTCTTTTCATGACTTCCCGCAGTACGAACCAGACATCGATCCCGGCCAAAACTCCTAACGCTGGAAACTAGTTTCAGCCATACAATGTCCGCGAAAAAGCTGCAACATTGAAGGAAGTTCCAAACAAAACCCTTGATGCCGAAGCAGGGAAGCGGAGGTCGTTGTCTGATTCCAAATTCCAGAGTGTCTCAGAGGAAGAGACGACGGGGACAAGCATTCGAAAGAGAAGTCTCTAGGGTTTGCTTCGCCGGGAACTCGATTCAAAATTTCGCACAGCAAATCCGGATCCGTTCGGTTCTCTTCGCTTTTCGCTAATAAAAGAGTAGTAAACAACTGCGGCCAACTCGAGAGACAAATCAGTCCTCCAACATTGAAACAATTACGACTGCACAGGATTCGGAGAGTAGTGAAGATGGTAGATGGACCATGGGGCATATTTGTCAGGTCGCATTTAAGGGAACGGAATTGTCTTCGTGTTCGGTATGTTACGGTTATACGCGAAGGGTTGAGGATGTAGGGAGCTACGGGCTCCAGCGCCGTGAGAACGGACGAACATAACGGCCATTGGACCAAAAAAGATTCCCATTATATTAAATTCATTTAAATACTCATTTTAAATAAATCAATAAATATCCAAATTTATGAATTTAAATAGATACAATTACGAGTGCCTGCAATTCTCGATTTAATCTAAATCTGATTAGTAGATATAATTGGATCTTGATTCTAACATAAATGTACTTCATGTCATGTCATTCCTTTGATCTTTATTGACAGGATTTAGAGCCCCTGAATATGCAGTGATGAGGACGTTCAGTTGTCTCTCGGATATCTACGGTTCAATTTTCAGATTATTTTTTTTTATTGACAGGATTTATAGCCTTTAATTTTGTTTTAAATTTTAGACCGCTTGAATTATGAATAGTAGATACAAAGATGGTTAGCCAGTCTAAACTACAAATAAAGAATTTACTTTGCTATAAAATCGTATTTTTGTATTACGGGAAAACTAGCTAATGGTGCATAAACATTGCAATCGTTAGCAGTTTAATAAAAACGGGTTGTTCTAATCAAATGTCCATCAACTACCTTACCTTATAACTATTTTTATTACAATTACAGTCCCCTAAGAGTTGGTACAGTTAGTATCTATATAAGTGTAATTTTCCAAAACACTCTTATGAATTTATGGATAATTATTTAATAAAAATAAATATTTATTGTTAATAATTTACTTTTTTGCATATATGATTAATGATAAAGTTTCACAGATTAATGATTATATTATTCTAAAAATAGGCATTGATCGAATAGATATCTAAAGGGACATGGATATCTTAGCTTGATCAACATTGAGTATGACTGGGCCAAGATAGACTGAGGAATGGATATCCAAGTTGTACTATAGGATGTCTTGAGTTTAAAGGTATACTGTGTTGGAGCAATCTAGTGCCCTAGAGTTTTGATATTTGGGCAAAGGTTTAAGTTA